>OX155692.1:14394290-14590290 GCA_944547425.1 Eupithecia centaureata | reverse complement strand
ATTATGAATACATCCGACAGAGAACCAAGTTATCGACATAGCTCAAAGAATTAGCAAGCTGAAGTGGCAGTGGGCTGGCCATATCTCGCGAAGAAACGACAACCGTTGGGATAAACGTGTTCTTGAGTGGAGACCGCGACTCGGTAAGGTACTAAGGTAAGGTTTATTAGATAGTCAGATAGTCATTTTATTGGTAATTTTTTTTACAAGTCATTTCACATTATATTTAGTACATATTAACAGATAGGTACCTACTAATAAATGCAGTGTAAAATCAAATATACTTAGACAAAAAGGAAATGCACAAACATTAGTACAACTCAAAAATCTTTATCAACATTCATATTCAGATTCATACCTACTTATTAATTAAAGGTCATTCATATTCAGATTCATTTTAATTCAGCAGTAAATAATTGTTAGCCATTTGTGTTTTCTTTTCTGGAATTAAATACATAGAGTAAACGAGTTCTTGAGTGGAGATCGCGATTCACTAAGCGTAATGTATGACGCCCTTCAGCATGGTGGGATGGCGATCTGCGAAGGACTGCAGACTACCATACTAAAATGTGGCAAAATGAAGACAGGGCGTTATAGCACTTATAGGTCTCATTATATATACCTAGGGTAGGCATAATTATTTCCAGCAGAGCATTGATTTTTGCAATCGAAGAGTTCATAATATGAAAATTAAAAACTTGCTGCAAACCCCTTCTGAGCTTTAAAAAAGTGGTTGAATTTAATTTATCGCTAAAATGAACATATGGCTCCTAACAGCTTCCTAAAAGTATATTCCGTACAATATGTATCTCTCTCTATTCTGTCTACCTTCTGTACCAACCGAACAAAGGAGGTTGGTTTCAATCCTGACCCCTAACCTGAAACTAACCTCTAGAATTGAAACCTCTTTTGTATTGTGCCGCCATTTGCAATGAAGAGAACCTATGGAAATTAAATTATTCTGCCGATGTTCAAAAAATTTTTTTTTTCTTCTGTAAATATTATGGAAAAACTGAAAATGCAAAGTTCCTTAGGATTTTAAGACGATTCGAACGATATATTCAGTATCGTTCTTCAAATTTTTGGGACAGGCCATAAGGGATTCTTGCCATTGTTCTTTCATCTAAACAACTTATGTAGTTACGGAGATTACCTATAACAAACATTCACACAGACTTTCCCAATTATTATAATAGTAAGGTAAGATAGTAAGGTAAGACTTGGACCAAAAGTAGAAAGCGCCGGCCAATGAAAAAAAAATGAAATATTTCGGTAGAACATAACGTCTCGATAATTTTTAGCTATGGCTGCTATGCTGTGCTATTATTATTTAAGGCTGTTG
Organism: Eupithecia centaureata; assembly: GCA_944547425.1. NCBI lineage: Eukaryota > Metazoa > Arthropoda > Insecta > Lepidoptera > Geometridae > Eupithecia > Eupithecia centaureata. Next base: position 14,588,948 of record OX155692.1, on the reverse strand, counting down.
TATGGGCTAAAGCGCCTTTTTCAAAATGATATTTCTCCTTGATGAGTGGATGAAAATGTATGAAAAAAATATATGTTGCAAAATAGACTTTTATTTATAAGTTGTACATATGAAATGATTGAATTCATATTATTACTATATAAAAAAAATAACCAAAGTAAAGCATTTCTTGTTCTAAATTTGGATATTTCTTCTAAACGGTGTTGATTTTGTGTATTTTTCTTTCACTCAAATATCTGTCAAAGTATTTTGCACAAATTGTACATATGACGAATAAAACAAATCATTTATACGGCTGCAATTAATTATTTTGTGTTTCCACTATGAAATAGAACAAGCGGGTCTGTGCGCGGGCGATGGGCGGCAGTGTGGCTCGGACTGTCCGACGTGGAGGTTGTGTCACTCGTCGCTATTTTTGATATAATTCCGATATTTGAAATAAACATTATTGTTTGCGCATTCACGCTTTAGTAATAGGTTTGTATTCCTAGTTTGGTTTGAGCTCGGACTCTGGTTTAGGTATATGATTCGTTGAACTAGTTTAGTAAGGTCCTTTTTTTATTGAGCGAACTGTAATGTGAAATAAGAAATGGGGAGAAAACATAATATAAAGAAAATGAGAGCTACGAAAGCTGCTAAAATGCACGAAGTCTTGTAAGTACCTACCAACTTGCATCCAAGTATCTACCTATCTATATAACTAACGTGGATTAGTTTAAAGGTAGGTAAGTTTATTATACACTAGGTAAGTAGTAGGTATTTAGGAACAACTATTCCTCGCACTAGCCAAACTTGATGTAGAAGTTTGTAAACAAACCACACAAAATACTCTATCTCACCACCAGCTTGACGTAGTCTCAGATTGGTACAATATTGGACAATACCTGGGAATCGATGAATGGAGTAGAGGCGGCTTACTATGTGGTTGGGATAGCCAATGTCCAGCTGTGGACGTCTTGTAGGCTGATTGATACCATTATATAATTATGATGAATGTTGAATGACGGTAGTAAAGTAACTAGGTACTTTTTGTGAATATAGTTTTTTATTATAGGTAGGTACAGGACTACCGGTCTACCTTTCGATGCCTTATTTTTCTGACTTATGGTTTTGTATTTTAGAGAATCAAAGAAAGAGAATCCAGAGCAAGGAAATAAAACTGCTGTAGAAGTACCTATCTAAACCGAAATGTTTCGAGTAAGTAAATTCAATATGTAGGTAGTAGGTACATAGTGTACATACCTAACTACTAACTAAGCTACGTTTCAATGACAAATATTTCTCCATAATTTATTTTAGAATGTTGAGGAACGAAGATCTTCGAGCACGAAGTATTACAGCCGTAGTACGTAAGTACCACTACCAACACATAATAATATCGAGTAAGTAGTATCCAAATTTATTGTGTTTTCGTTTCAGTCATCGCACCTCCGCGGTCCGCGGATCGCCTCCGTGTCATTCAAAGTCAGCAACTAAAGTTTTTGAACACGAACTCCATATATAATTTAATTATAATTTAATTTTAAATTAGCATTAGTGATCAGAGCCAGTCGTTTACTATTACGAAAAAAGTTTTCGTCTTTTTACATAAATTCAGCGCCATGCATTGCAGCTAGAGGATTCGATCCCGGGATCCCGGGATTCGGGATCCCGGTCGATTTTAGGTCCCGAAAATTTCGGGGTTATTTTGTCCTAATCCCGGGATTTTCGTGATGGAGAAAAATTGTTAAAAATAACAAAAAATTACTCACGTAAATGTAATAAAACAAATTATTAAATAAATATTTAACCAATTTCTCATATGAAACATTAAAGATAACAAAAAGGAACCACTGATCATTTCGGTTAACATCGGTTTTAGTTTTCTTTTTAATTTTGTTTAAAAAAACTGGAATGATTATTATTATGAGAAATTGGTTAAATTTTTATTTTATAATTTGTTTTATTACATTTACGTGCTTGATTTTTTGTTATTTTTAACAATTTTTCTCAATCACGAAAATCCAGGGAAATGGAAAAATAACCCCGAAATTTTCGGGACCTAAAATCGACCGGGATCCCGGGATTCGGGATCCCGGTCGATTTTAGGAATTAGCGAAACGCGTTTGCGCCGCGTACTATAAGCTAAACTGTGTCACCACATACCTTGTGAAACAATACGTTTAACCATCATTAAATATTAATAAAAGTTGATTTTTTTATTTTTATTTATAGTATTAATTAATTAAAAAAAGAAGTTTTTGTGGTTTTCGTTGATTTTTACTTTGTTTTTGAAAGTAAATAAAAGTTGAAAATTTTTCATAATTCGTCGATGAAAATTTCAATTGGCGTAAAGGACAAAATGGCGATATTGAGTTATATATAGTGCCGTTATCAGCTCGTCGAGATCTATCGAATGGTATAGTCAAAGTTTCTAAATTCCAATGATTATGACCTTTACGTCCAAGCATTTTATGGCATAATTTGGTGAGAGAAAATACATATTGTGGTGTAAAGTTTTCCCTTTTTTTTAATACACAACGAAAAGGGATGGTCGTATACAACTTATTTTTTTTGTGATGGCCTATACGACTCAAATAACTAATAGAAATAAAACAAGCTTTAGCGTATATTCGGTTAAGTTTTTGCTTGAAAAAACCGGAAGAATGTGATGCACTGACATACGACGTAAAACCTGCATACCAAGACCGATTGCCCATATCTATAGCTAAATATAAAGACTTGGAAAAGCTTTGTGACAATAATACTATTCCAAAGCGCTTTCACAATGAGTATCTAGCATTACGTTGAATCCCTACATAAAGTTGAAAAAAAAAGAAAAATTACTGAATTAATGAAAGTACCTAATATTTTTTTTTAAATACAAACATTAAGAGAGTTTTGAAAGTAATCTTTCTGTCTCATCATACGAAAGAGTAAGTAACCACTTGCTGTTGCTGATGAACTTTTAGAAACCGACGAAGACGACATCAAGGATTCAAAGAATATACAATTAGTCATAATCACTCATGAGAAACAAAGGCTGCTTTATGTTTGTTGAAGAGTGTAAATTAATAAAAGTTAAGGAACATTTACTCTATACTAACTAATGGTTGTAAGTGTGCATGATTCGACGAAGGAACGGTGCTACGGTCAGAGTAGTGTACCTACACAATATAAATTAATTCTTATAAAAGTGCAAGTAAAACGAAGTCTGATTAAAACAATTATTATTATGATTATAATCTTAAAACGATAACAATAGAAGTCTGGATTAGAGTTGTTATTAATAAAAGTAAAGGTAAATTTATTCTATAATAAAAAGTGGTTGTTAACTGAACTAAACTAAAACGCAGGACAGTTACAATAACGTACTAAGTAGTATGTAAGTATAATTTATTGCTAATGAAAGTCCAAATAAAACCAGAAGTCAGTTTCAAACAATTATAATTAATAATAATCTTAAAACGATTAAAGAGCTGTCTGGATATGAGTTTATATTGTTTAAAGTTAGAGTAAGTACATAATTTATTCTATACTAGCGACCCGCCCCGGCTTCGCACGGTTTTATTATACGTATAAACCTTCCTCTTGAATCACTCTATCTATAAAAAAACCGCATCAAAATCCGTTGCGTAGTTTTAAATATTTAAGTATTCAAAGGGACATAGTGATAAAGGGACATAGGAACAGAAAAAGCGACTTTGTTTTATACTATGTAGTGATTTATTAGTTGTTTCTGTGTATGATTCAATTGTAGGAACACTTGTCACTGTTGTAAAAGTACGAGAAAAACCAGAAGACTGATTAAAATAATTAAAACTAGGTATTTAACCCAAAGTAAAATAAAAAGTCTGGTAAAATGTTCCTTGAAGAATAGTTAAGGTTCAATTGTTGTGAAAGGATTTAAACAAATTTTCTACAGTTTCTTAAGTCATCGAATAGGTTAAAATCTTAGGAACATGCAGTTCTCCTACGATTTCAAATACACAACATACAGGGAGTATTCGTTATATTCCTTTAATTTAAATTGAAATCATTGAAAAACTTAATTTACATGAGCTTTCAATTAAATTAGTTTAATTAAGTTTGCATTAGATTAATTTAAAAATGTTAATGCAGTGTTGTCTTAGCCCTGTTAAGTGTTTTTTCAAACAAATGTCCTTTATTTTGATTAAATACCTTTCTTTAGTGCAAAAATATTGCTGTAAAAATTTCACAAAAATTACCAATAAAAGAGGTTTATATCAGATGTTACTTTATTTACTTTTACGTGGAAAATATCTTAATTTTATTGAAACACAAAGGTACCAAAACCAAAATTTTGTCCTTTACAGCTAATTTTTATGAGTAAATTAGCGACCCGCCCCGACTTTGCACGGTTTTATTATAAGTATATAAACCTTCCTCTTGAATCACTCTAACTATTAAAAAAAACCACATCAAAATCCGTTGCGTAGTTTTAAAGATTTAAGCATTCAATGGGACATAATAACATAGGGACAGAAAAAGCGACTTTGTTTTATACTATGTAGTGATTATCGACTTATAAGACACAAATTCAGGTATATTAATACTAGAATGTCTGATACGACCAAAATGTTTAATTTCGTTAGTAAAAATAGACCGCGTATGTCTAAAAACTACCAAAATTGCTACGTCGTAAAGGACAAAAACTTTTTAAATATAGCATGTGGAGTAATTTTAATAAATTATCAACGAAGAGCTTGTCAAATAAAATATAGTCCCTTTAGAAATGTATTTTGTAAGTACAATATACATAAAGTTAAAAATTATTTTATAAAAAAAAGTGTTTTTTGGCTCTCCCGAAAAGTTAGGTTTTGTCCTTTACGCCAATTGAAATTTCCATCGACGAATATATTGCTTCGATTTTATTTACCTGTCTACGATCCCGGGATCCCGGGATCGTCTTTCACAAATCACGAAATCCCGGGATTGAAATAAAAGACCTGGATCGAATCCTCTAATTGCAGCTCCTCTACTGTGTATTTTTATGCTTTGAATTTTATATCTTCTTTTTTTAGATGCCTGGAGATGGAGAAAGATGCTGAAAATCATCTGCATGTAGAGTTACTTACTTATCAGAACTTCTGTAGAAATGATCTTGAATGGCTTTGGCTGCAATAAAATAATGCCTAGTCCTAGTAATATTATAAACGCGAAAGTTTGTAAGAATGGATGTTTGTTACTCTTTCACGCAAAAACTACTGAACGGATATGGATGAAATTGGGCACAGCGATAGATTATGGAATAACACATAAGCTATATTTTATCCCGGAATTCCCACGGGAACGGGCTGAGTTCTACATGAGTAGACATAAAATTATAAAGCTTTCTACCTAGTAAAAATTATATCATAGTACCTAAGAATAATTAAAATATAATTGCATAAAGATAACCATGAAACTGTAGTTTCATTTTTATGTACCTCTAGATACCTATCCAACCCTGCCTATCTTTCCTATACTTACCTTATTAGTATGTACTTATATAAGTAGAGAAAATAATATAACTAAGTAGGTAATTTTGTACGTTGTAGTTTGTAGTCAGTAAGTATATTTTTAGGTAAGTTATCATAAAACCATCTTGTGAACCTACACGCTGAATATTATATATTATTATGAGCAGTGTTCTCAGGTATTTTTTACCAGGTGATACATAACCTACCTAGTAAAAAAAGACCTACGCGAGGAAACAGCGCACCTAACCCAAAACTAAAACTAATCTAAACGAAGCGACCGCATGCCATGAGTGCAGACCGCACTCTGCGTGCGTAAAAATGTGGCAGGAATACGCGGTTGGCGCGGGGGAAAATTTTGACTCCGCCCGAATCCTCAAGGCTGTTGGCCCATACGGGCACCTTAAGTGGTTAAATGAGGTCAAAAATTCGTAATTTTTGATATCGATTTTTGAAAAATCGATATTTCAGTAACTAACCAAATGAGTAATCTACTACCTCTACATAAAAATAAGTCGGGTTTTCCTTCCTGACGCTATAACTCCAGAACGCACGAACCAATTTCCACGGTTTTGCATTCGTTGGAAAGGTCTCGGGCTCCGTGAGGTTTATAGTAATGTATAATAAAACCGTGCGAAGCCGGGGCGGGGCGCTAGTTTTTTATAAGGATATCTATGACTTAAATGAAATGTCCCCTTTTAAGTGCACAATTCATTTATTTCGAGGTACTTTCACTGACCTTATACACAAATCTATCTTATCATAATCCTATCTTCCTTATCTATCTTATCTTCGAGACCTTCCGCCGGAGGCCTAATTGACACTTCTTGGTGTCTTGCAAAGCACATGTACCTACCATACCATCAAGTTTTAGATTATACCCAGAAAATAAGGTCCATACACCACATCGTTATAATTAAAATAGGGGTGATTTACTCTCATTCGGGCATTATTTTTTGAAGGGACCTATCGTTGCTGGTACCTATAGAGTCAGTGTTTTTTCAATTATTTATACTGTACTATAAATTTTATTAAATTTTTATTAAACCTGTAATAATTAAGTTGTTAAACTTATAAATTGTGCATATATTTACTAAAATATATTTCATATATTTTGGTAATAGTTTAGTAGTAGTTTTTTAATTACATAACTTTAATAGCGAAGAAGGGGAAATGAAACATAATTTAGATTAAACATTAGATGAAATTTATTTAGTCCGGTCAATTTAGACATTCGAAGCTACATAAATTCCCCTTCATTTTTCACGATTTTCATCAAAACGGTAAGTTTTATCATAAAAAATATCGAAAAAAATTGTAAATTATCTACAAAAAATGGTTAGGTTCAGTTCGGTTCGGTTCGGTTCGTTAGGTTAGGTTAGGTTAGGTTAGTTTAGATTAGGCTAGGTTCGGTTAGGTTCGGTTAGGTTCGGTTCGGTTCGGTTCGGTTCGGTTCGTTAGGTTAGGTTAGGTTAGGTTAGGTTAGGTTAGGTTAGGTTAGGTTAGGCTAGGTTCGGTTAGGCTAGGTTCGGTTAGGTTCGGTTCGGTTCGGTTCGGTTCGTTAGGTTAGGTTAGGTTAGGTTAGGTTAGGTTAGGTTCCACGACTGGTGGACTAACCTAACCCAACCTAAATTAACCTAACCTAACCTAACCTAACCTAACCTAACCTAACCTAACCTAACCTAACCTAACCTAACCTAACCTAACCTAACCTAACCTAACCTAACCTAACCTAACCTAACCTAACCTAACCTAACCTAACCTAACCTAACCTAACCTAATCTAACCTAACCTAACCTTGAGTAATAAATTATTCCCTTGTAGACAGAAAGAAAGCTCGAAGCATGGTAGAAAGATAAAGTATGCAGAAAGACAGATAGACAAGAGTGAAAGACGATTAAAACGACTCTGACTCTTGTCAGAGGTAACTGAAAGAACCTAGCAGACTTTCGCGGGCTACCCCATCGCGGGTAGACAGTAGGCCCACTAGGAAAAAAAAAAAAAAAAAAAAAAAAAAAACCTAAACTAACCTAACCTAACCTAACCTAACGAACCGAACCGAACCGAACCTAACCGAACCTAGCCTAACCGAACCGAACCGAACCTAACCATTTTTTGTATATAATTTTATGATTTACAATTTTTGTCGATATATTTTTATGATAAAAATTAACGTTTTGATGAAATACATAGCCATAGATATAATTTTTGACCTCATTTAACCACTCAAATAATAATGCTCAAAATACCAATAAAATATCAATACCATAAATGGACTTATTTAAACGAACGTTTTTAATGTAGTCGTTAGTTATTCCTTAATAAATAAATCAACTAGATCCATTACTATCTTAGTAAGTAAGTAAAGTAATATTTATTCAAAGAAAGGTTAACAATTTTATATACTTAAGACTATTGTACAGTTAAAATATTTTAAAATTAAGTATGTCTAATTGTATGTCTATTTGATTGGCTACGGCCCCACACTAGGCTCAGGGCCCGTGTCGTGGATCTTGGAAGAAACATATTGAGCCGACCTGTAAAAAAATGGCGAAAGTAATTTACGCGCTTAAGCAACTTAGACCCATTTCTTTAGATATTCAAATTCAAAATGCTTTATTTCCTTAAGACCTTACAGGACACTTGGACACATAAAGCTCTGAAAGACATATATTACGCATATATTTACTCAATTATGTCTTATGGTATCATTTTATTTGGGAGCTCTACAGATTACGAATGTATACTTAAATTACAAAAGCGTGCCATAAGAGTATTAATGAAAGCGAAATACAGAGAGTCAAAAACCTTCGGATATTAGCATCAGTAGCGGTATTCATAAAAAAAATAATTTGAAAGAATATACAATCGGAGGCGAAAGTAGCAAACGTGCCACGCTGCAGAAAATAATGCTAGAGCCGATTCACCATCGACTGAAAATCGCAAAACGGCTCCCTAAAATAATGGGCCAAAAGCTATATAAACAAGCTCCCGATAGATCTTAAACTTACTAAAAGTGAAATTTTTTGCTTGACAAGACGCTATATACCTCTAGTATTAAAGAGTTTTTAGATAACGACCACAGCAAGTACGAAATAAAATCAACTAAACTAAAACTGATGGGTAACATCACTTAATCTAATAGTAGAGTCCTAATTTTAAGAAATTATATTTTTATTATAATAATAAACCATAGATACATATGTTATAAAATTCTGACGAGTCATAGCCTGATCATTTAATTTTAAGTACCTAAATACTTTTATTTTATGTATGATGTGTGACAATAAATGATCTGATCTGAATCTGTACTAGCTTTGTTATAAAAGCTTAGGACGATTTTTTTCTCCAATTCGAAAACCACAGTTGTGTACTAAAATGAAGGATTTCAAATAAGTAATACAAAGAAAACAATATAAGGATCCATCGAAAACATAAAAAAAATACAATACGTCGCGTCACAAAATCACTCGATCAATCTCAGTACGAGAGGAACCGCAGTTTCGGACATTTGGTTCATGCACTCGGCCGAGCGGCCGGTGGTGCGAAGCTACCATCCGCGGGATTATGCCTGAACGCCTCTAAGGCCGAAGCCAGCCTAGCCGAATCCGGCAAGGATATGCTCACTGTGGAGCCCCGAGAGTCGGGAGGCTCTAAACAATGTGACTTTACTAGTTGCGCTTTACTTCGTAAGGCGTGACGTCGAAGCCCATTTGGACCGCGGAGATCGGTGCGTACGGTTTAACACGTGCACCACGGCTCCTTCTGGTTCGGATATAACTCAGTTCGATGTCGGGGCTCGGAATAGTCTGTAGACGACTTACGTTCCTGGCGGGGTGTTGTGGTCGGTAGAGCAGCGTCGTGCTGCGATCTGTTGAGACTCAGCCCTACGCCAGGTGATTCGTCCGAGGACGAGTTTTTTTTTTTTAATTTTTATAGTATTGTTATTCTATGAACATGTAAAACGGCAAGGTCCGAGTCTAACTTTACTAACTTAACTAACATTACTAACTTTACTAACTATACTAACATTACTCATTTTAACATTACTAACATTACTACTAACTTTAACATTACTAACTTTACCAACATAACTAACTTTACTAACTTTACTAACTTTACTAACTTTACTAACATTACTAACATTACTAACTTTAGGTACTAACTTTACTAACATTACTAACTTTACTAACTACGAATATACATTGTACCTGATGATGAACTTCGATTGCATGCAACCTTTAGACTGTTTTGAACGGTCTGCAGTTAGCTCGATTGTATATACTGGTTTTATTTTTTTGTATTCCGTTTATTTTTATACATTTTTTTAAATTTAGCTCTTGTTAGCTTGTTCTTGTAATTTTCAGTACTTTACTTATTTACCTTATAGAACTTCATTAACAACGAAAATTATAATCAAAAAATGTATACCTACTTGTAAATATACAATTCAAATCATTGAGCTAACTACAGACGGTCGAAAACAGTCTAGAGGTATCTCAATTGTTTACTTTATTAATTTAAGAAAGGAAATAACAATCAAGGAATAGAACCTTATTAAAACTATTATTTACAATATTTTGGTAGGTTGAAAACAGTCTAGAGTTAGCTCAACTGAATGAAAGAATGAATGAAAACTCTTTATTATACTTAAATGTACCACAAAAAGGCTGAAAATGATACATAAAAATACTGCAAACTAAGACTAAGTATAAATAAATAAATAATAATAAATAATTTCGGACAGTCCACACAGCGTAATCCAGCCCAAGCTAAGCAGTTAAGATAGATAAGGGCGACCCTATCGCTAAAAGCGATCTCTTCCAGGCAACCTTTGGATGGACCGGATATAAAAGAACAATATAGACGGTGGTAGTTACATTAGATCTACTTCTCTAGATAGATGGAAAAGAAAAAAATACATACCCAATAAGCTTCCAATGTTATAAACTTACATAAACATGTAACTTTATATAGTTAGATAAATAATGTACCACACGTTCATGTGGTAATTCCGGGAAAAATGTATAAAATGTTACCTATGTGTTATTCCAGACTATGATCTATCTCTTTGCCAAATTTCATCCATATCCGTTCAGTAGTTTTTGCATGAAAGAGTAACAAATATCCATCTATCCATCCATACTTACAAACTTTCGCGTTTATAATATTACTAGCGACCCGCCCCGGATTCGCATATTCATTAAAATATGCAAATTTTAATATTTTTGAGATAAGCACATTAATGTAGTAAATACAATATCAATACAATATCGAGCTCGTATTTTTTTACCTGATTATGAGACTAGATGCCGTAAGTTCCACTTTCTTCCCACTCTTTAAACGCAGACAAGTGGCTGATTTGACTTACCTAATTATTATAGCAAACGGAACTGTTGATTGCCCAGAGCTTCTTGAGCAAATAGGACTGCGCACATGCACGCTTGCACCTATCGTAAGGACTAATTATAGGCAGAACGCATTTGTTTATAGAGCTTCTAGCTCGTTTAACTCATTAGTACATGAAAACAGCAATATAGATTTATTCAACACCAGTTCAAGTAAGCTTAAACGCTTGCTTAATGATACATTTTTCGTTTTAGTTTGAGAAATTCTCTTGTTTGTGCTTGTACTTAGTATAAAAAACAATCTATTTTTCTATTTTAGTTATTGTTATTGCTAGTAAGTCGTCAACTTAACTTCTTTGTTTAAGCAGTTTTACTAATAGGTTTATATACTTTTAATATATCTAGTTTTCTGTAAAAATTTTTTAAGTTAAAATTAATACCTATATGTCTACTTTCTGTAAATTAATCTCAAGTCAACAGATCTCAAGTTGCTGCTTTAATTTATTATTAGTGAAAACTTTTAATTGGCCTTAATTTAAAAATTCTTTGTATCTACTCATTGTCTAGCTGTAAGTTTTCCTAAAATTGTAAAAATAAAATAAAATAAATTTGAAGTATGTTTTTTGTTTTAATACAATAATACCTAAATTATGTCACAGTAACAGCTGTTTTCTGGAACGCAGATCATCTTAATAGTTAACTAATCAATGTTCAAATCTCTATTCAAGTGTCATTTGGGTTTCTCGAACATTGATTACGTACTTATATTTTGAAAAACAAAACTCTTGTCAAATAACATAAAACGCTAATTAGGCCTGATTCTTTGTTCAAGCTCTTGTCAAATCAATAATTAACTAATCGGCGATTTTGCTCTAATTAGTTGAAATTATTACAACAATTTGCTGTATTTTTCCAAGTTCTAAACCGGGGTATAATACATAAAAAATCAACAGGTTGGTAATCCAAAAGCCATACACTACATAGTATAAACTAGAGTCGCTTTCTCTGTCCCTATGTCATTATGTCCCTTTGAACGCTTAAATCTTTAAAACTACGCAACGGATTTTGATGCAGTTTTTTTTTAATAGATAGAGTGATTCAAGAGGAAGGTTTTTATGTATAATATAAAACCGTGCGAAGCCGGGGCGGGTCGCTAGTTTTCAAATAAAATGTAAATGTGACTAACATGATCAAAATCGTGACTTAACTGTTTTGTGACATACCTGTATTTTGTATACTCATGTGATTCACATTTATTGTAAAGCAGAGTTTACATGAAATTGTCATCATTTTATAAAAGAATAATAGAATTTTTTATGTTATAAAAGAAAACTTAAAGATATACTGAACTGAAAGAATGACAGTCGTAAGATGATCAATGATTAGTTACCTAATTATCATCTAATCAGCGTTCGTACACCCCGATTTGATTTGACCAGTGTGTTAAATTAATCGCTTTATCAACTGATTTACGATTTGAACAACGTTCTAGAAACCGGCTGTTAGTGATGCAAAATGAATTGTGTATTTTAAACGACTTCGAAAAAGGAGGAGGTTCTCATGACGTATGCAAAGAATGATGGTAAGAATTTTCAGCTATCGTGCGTGTACACGTATCGCAAGGGTATCAACCGATAGCTCCTAAAATTTTCCCAAGAGTTTTGTACTTAGATTTTGACCTGACTTGGATATATTTAATTGATACTTTTATGGCTAAAACATAATAATTTATAAGCAAATCGACAAAACTTACTCATCTGAAAGTGAACTATCAGTGCTACTACCTATTGTACTTTTGTTTTCAATTGTACATATTTCAATGTTAATCATTGTATGTGTGTGCTAAATAAGTGTTTTACCTATCTAACTACTGTTGTTGTTTGTAAATGAAGCCAAACTCATGTACCTAGGTATAATAATAATTTTTACATAGTAAAAAACAAAGTCGCTTTTTCTGTCCCTATTTCCCTTTGACTGCTTTAATCTTTAAAACTACACAATGGATTTTGATGCGGTTTTTTTAATACATACCTCTAGATAGAGTGATTCAAGAGGAAGGTTTATACGTATAATAAAACCGTCGAAGCCGGGGCGGGTCGCTAGTTAGTTATAAAATAATAACTCAATCAAATTGGAGACAAATATGTTAATACCTAGGCACCTACTAATTCAAATGTTTGGTTCCAATCCAGGGATGTACTGTAGCTATCAAGTCTATCCAATTTCCTCCAAGGTACGAAAGAATGATGGCAAGAATTTTGAGCTATCGTGTACATCGATCGCAAGGGTACCAATCGATAGCTCCTGAAATTCTAATTAAAACTGCATATTTGGTTTTGCAAGAATTTTTGCAGGAAAAATTAAATTAATTTTTGAAAATGTGGATGAATAGCAAAATAATGACTAAAACTTGGGTGATGAGCACTCCGAGATCCGCCATTTTGTTTTTGACGTTGACGTTTACTTGATTGTCAAACTATCAAAAATGTCAAAAGTGATTTGTTTGCAAACTAAAACAAACAAATTGCAAGTGGTTTCAATATAAGTTTTGTTTAGTTTCAGTTTAGAGTTAATGATATAGTTACAAACTTAGATTTTGGCCTGATTTCGATATAATTAATTGATAGGGAGAGTTTATTTTCGTTCGGTCATATTAATATGGCTATACATAATAATAATGCAAATCGACGAAACTTACGCATCATATGAAAATGAACTATCAGTGCTACTATTGTCCTTTTGTTTTAAATTGTATCTCAATGATAATTGTATGTGTGTGTCTGTAGAAATAAATAAATGTTTGAATGATGATGAATCTGTCTACTGTTATAGTTTGTAAATGATGGCATACTTATGTTCGTAGGTATAATATCAATTAGTAGGTAGATAGAGTATTAAGCATAAAATAATAACACAATTAAATCTAACTAATATTTTAATACTCAGGGGGTATACCTACTCTAGGTACCTTCTCTATCCAACATCCTCCAAGGTAGGTACGAGAAGCTCAGTTGAAGTCCTGCTAAATATGAGATAAAGGCACCATAATGTAATTTACATATGTAAACCTGGTTATTGCCGTAAAAAGTTATTTGCCGATAATGTACATGAAATGCCCTGGAAATAGTTGAATTGACTTAAATCAGTAGTTGCCTATTATAATTGGTTATTTCAATGGGGTCGGTAAATAGAAAAGAAGTTACCTGCAGAACAACACATCTTACATCAGACTTTAAAAGTAATATTACGGAGGTTAGAGTAATTCCCGGAGTGTAATTTTGAGAAAAGTTCTAGGTATTTGTTGTACAGAGGCTACTGAAATATTTATTCAATTTGTGTATATACTACAACAAGATAAAGCACTGGGTGGGCAATGGACGCTTGAATATTTGTATCTCGGTCAGAAATCAGTTTTTTTTACATTTCACACATCAAAGTCTAGTTTTTTTATCACTACATAGTATAATATAAAGTTGCTTTCTCTGTCCCTATGTCATTATGTCCCTTTGAACGCTTAAATCTTTAAAACTACGCAACGGATTTTGATGCGGTTTTTTTTAATAGATAGAGTGATTCAAGAGGAAGGTTTATACGTATAATATAAAACCGTGCAAAGTCGGGGCGGGTCGCTAGTTATTAATAAATGAACCTGCTACTAAATTATCGTGAATTAAATACTATGAACGTAATTGTAGGTATATTATGAGTATTAAATGTAGGGTACTAAGGTAAGTTGTTCCGGGACCGATCGTCATAGATGGCCACCTTCTTGAAATTGTTTCCGAGTAGATACACTTACCTTGGGCAAATTGTGCAGTTAGGTAAAAACTATTTTGAGAAGGAGGCCAAGAGGAGGATCCAGCTAGGCTGGGCAGCATTTGAGAAACTACGTCGGGTCTTCTCGACATCCATACCGCAATATTTGAAAACGAAAGTTTTCAACCAGTGCGTCCTACCTAAGAGTGTCCACGACTCACGGTAGGGCTGGTCCACCAGTTCAAAGTCGCTCAGCGAGCTATGGAAAGAGCTATGTGAGGAGTCTCTCTGAAGGATAGGATTCATTATGAATACATCCGACAGAGAACCAAGTTATCGACATAGCTCAAAGAATTAGCAAGCTGAAGTGGCAGTGGGCTGGCCATATCTCGCGAAGAAACGACAACCGTTGGGATAAACGTGTTCTTGAGTGGAGACCGCGACTCGGTAAGGTACTAAGGTAAGGTTTATTAGATAGTCAGCTAGTCATTTTATTGGTAATTTTTTTTACAAGTCATTTCACATTATATTTAGTACATATTAACAGATAGGTACCTACTAATAAATGCAGTGTAAAATCAAATATACTTAGACAAAAAGGAAATGCACAAACATTAGTACAACTCAAAAATCTTTATCAACATTCATATTCAGATTCATACCTACTTATTAATTAAAGGTCATTCATATTCAGATTCATTTTAATTCAGCAGTAAATAATTGTTAGCCATTTGTGTTTTCTTTTCTGGAATTAAATACATAGAGTAAACGAGTTCTTGAGTGGAGATCGCGATTCACTAAGCGTAATGTATGACGCCCTTCAGCATGGTGGGATGGCGATCTGCGAAGGACTGCAGACTACCATACTAAAATGTGGCAAAATGAAGACAGGGCGTTATAGCACTTATAGGTCTCATTATATATACCTAGGGTAGGCATAATTATTTCCAGCAGAGCATTGATTTTTGCAATCGAAGAGTTCATAATATGAAAATTAAAAACTTGCTGCAAACCCCTTCTGAGCTTTAAAAAAGTGGTTGAATTTAATTTATCGCTAAAATAAACATATGGCTCCTAACAGCTTCCTAAAAGTATATTCCGTACAATATGTATCTCTCTCTATTCTGTCTACCTTCTGTACCAACCGAACAAAGGAGGTTGGTTTCAATCCTGACCCCTAACCTGAAACTAACCTCTAGAATTGAAACCTCTTTTGTATTGTGCCGCCATTTGCAATGAAGAGAACCTATGGAAATTAAATTATTCTGCCGATGTTCAAAAAATTTTTTTTTCTTCTGTAAATATTATGGAAAAACTGAAAATGCAAAGTTCCTTAGGATTTTAAGACGATTCGAACGATATATTCAGTATCGTTCTTCAAATTTTTGGGACAGGCCATAAGGGATTCTTGCCATTGTTCTTTCATCTAAACAACTTATGTAGTTATGGAGATTACCTATAACAAACATTCACACAGACTTTCCCAATTATTATAATAGTAAGGTAAGATAGTAAGGTAAGACTTGGACCAAAAGTAGAAAGCGCCGGCCAATGAAAAAAAAATGAAATATTTCGGTAGAACATAACGTCTCGATAATTTTTAGCTATGGCTGCTATGCTGTGCTATTATTATTTAAGTGGTTAAATGAGGTCAAAAATTCGTAATTTTTGATATCGATTTTTGAAAAATCGATATTTCAGTAACTAACCAAATGAGTAATCTACTACCTCTACATAAAAATAAGTCGGGTTTTCCTTCCTGACGCTATAACTCCAGAACGCACGAACCAATTTCCACGGTTTTGCATTCGTTGGAAAGGTCTCGGGCTCCGTGAGGTTTATAGTAATGTATAATAAAACCGTGCGAAGCCCGGGCGGGGCGCTAGTTTTTTATAAGGATATCTATGACTTAAATGAAATTTCCCCTTTTAAGGGCACAATTCATTTATTTCGAGGTACTTTCACTGACCTTATACACAAATCTATCTTATCATAATCCTATCTTCCTTATCTATCTTATCTTCGAGACCTTCCGCCGGAGGCCTAATTGACACTTCTTGGTGTCTTGCAAAGCACATGTACCTACCATACCATCAAGTTTTAGATTATACCCAGAAAATAAGGTCCATACACCACATCGTTATAATTAAAATAGGGGTGATTTACTCTCATTCGGGCATTATTTTTTGAAGGGACCTATCGTTGCTGGTACCTATAGAGTCAGTGTTTTTTCAATTATTTATACTGTACTATAAATTTTATTAAATTTTTATTAAACCTGTAATAATTAAGTTGTTAAACTTATAAATTGTGCATATATTTACTAAAATATATTTCATATATTTTGGTAATAGTTTAGTAGTAGTTTTTTAATAACATAACTTTAATAGCGAAGAAGGGGAAATGAAACATAATTTAGATTAAACATTAGATGAAATTTATTTAGTCCGGTCAATTTAGACATTCGAAGCTACATAAATTCCCCTTCATTTTTCACGATTTTCATCAAAACGGTAAGTTTTATCATAAAAAATATCGAAAAAAATTGTAAATTATCTACAAAAAATGGTTAGGTTCAGTTCGGTTCGGTTCGGTTCGTTAGGTTAGGTTAGGTTAGGTTAGTTTAGATTAGGCTAGGTTCGGTTAGGTTCGGTTAGGTTCGGTTAGGTTCGGTTAGGTTCGGT
The DNA here is from genome assembly GCA_944547425.1 of Eupithecia centaureata. Taxonomy (NCBI): domain Eukaryota; kingdom Metazoa; phylum Arthropoda; class Insecta; order Lepidoptera; family Geometridae; genus Eupithecia; species Eupithecia centaureata. The sequence goes on along the minus strand of OX155692.1, from coordinate 14,571,701 downwards.
TCGGTTCGGTTCGGTTCGGTTCGTTAGGTTAGGTTAGGTTAGGTTAGGTTAGGCTAGGTTCGGTTAGGCTAGGTTCGGTTAGGTTCGGTTCGGTTCGGTTCGGTTCGTTAGGTTAGGTTAGGTTAGGTTAGGTTAGGTTAGGTTAGGTTAGGTTAGTTTAGGTTAGGTTAGGTTAGGTTAGGTTAGGTTAGGCTAGGTTCGGTTAGGTTCGGTTCGGTTCGGTTCGTTAGGTTAGGTTAGGTTAGGTTAGGTTAGGTTAGGTTAGGTTAGGTTAGTTTAGGTTAGGTTAGGTTAGGTTAGGTTAGGTTAGGCTAGGTTCGGTTAGGTTCGGTTCGGTTCGGTTCGGTTCGTTAGGTTAGGTTAGGTTAGGTTAGGTTAGGTTAGGTTAGGTTAGGTTAGGTTAGTTTAGGTTAGGTTAGGCTAGGTTCGGTTAGGTTCTTTTAGGTTCGGTTCGGTTCGGTTCGGTTCGTTAGGTTAGGTTAGGTTAGGTTAGGTTAGGTTAGGTTAGGTTAGGTTAGGTTAGGTTAGGTTAGGTTAGTTAGGTAAAGTTAGGTTAGGTTAGGTTCCACGACTGGTGGACTAACCTAACCTAACCTAAATTAACCTAACCTAACCTAACCTAACCTAACCTAACCTAACCTAACCTAACCTAACCTAACCTAACCTAACCTAACCTAACCTAACCTAACCTAACCTAACCTAACCGAACCGAACCTAACCGAACCTAGCCTAACCGAACCGAACCGAACCTAACCATTTTTTGTATATAATTTTATGATTTACAATTTTTGTCGATATATTTTTATGATAAAAATTAACGTTTTGATGAAATACATAGCCATAGATATAATTTTTGACCTCATTTAACCACTCAAATAATAATGCTCAAAATACCAATAAAATATCAATACCATTAATGGACTTATTTAAACGAACGTTTTTAATGTAGTCGTTAGTTATTCCTTAATAAATAAATAAACTAGATCCATTACTATCTTAGTAAGTAAGTAAAGTAATATTTATTCAAAGAAAGGTTAACAATTTTATATACTTAAGACTATTGTACAGTTAAAATATTTTAAAATTAAGTATGTCTAATTGTATGTCTATTTGATTGGCTACGGCCCCACACTAGGCTCAGGGCCCGTGTCGTGGATCTTGGAAGAAACATATTGAGTCGACCTGTAAAAAAATGGCGAAAGTAATTTACGCGCTTAAGCAACTTAGACCCATTTCTTTAGATATTCAAATTCAAAATGCTTTATTTCCTTAAGACCTTACAGGACACTTGGACACATAAAGCTCTGAAAGACATATATTACGCATATATTTACTCAATTATGTCTTATGGTATCATTTTATTTGGGAGCTCTACAGATTACGAATGTATACTTAAATTACAAAAGCGTGCCATAAGAGTATTAATGAAAGCGAAATACAGAGAGTCAAAAACCTTCGGATATTAGCATCAGTAGCGGTATTTATAAAAAAAATAATTTGAAAGAATATACAATCGGAGGCGAAAGTAGCAAACGTGCCACGCTGCAGAAAATAATGCTAGAGCCGATTCACCATCGACTGAAAATCGCAAAACGGCTCCCTAAAATAATGGGCCAAAAGCTATATAAACAAGCTCCCGATAGATCTTAAACTTACTAAAAGTGAAATTTTTTGCTTGACAAGACGCTATATACCTCTAGTATTAAAGAGTTTTTAGATAACGACCACAGCAAGTACGAAATAAAATCAACTAAACTAAAACTGATGGGTAACATCACTTAATCTAATAGTAGAGTCCTAATTTTAAGAAATTATATTTTTATTATAATAATAAACCATAGATACATATGTTATAAAATTCTGACGAGTCATAGCCTGATCATTTAATTTTAAGTACCTAAATACTTTTATTTTATGTATGATGTGTGACAATAAATGATCTGAATCTGAATCTGTACTAGCTTTGTTATAAAAGCTTAGGACGATTTTTTTCTCCAATTCGAAAACCACAGTTGTGTACTAAAATGAAGGATTTCAAATAAGTAATACAAAGAAAACAATATAAGGATCCATCGAAAACATAAAAAAAATACAATACGTCGCGTCACAAAATCACTCGATCAATCTCAGTACGAGAGGAACCGCAGTTTCGGACATTTGGTTCATGCACTCGGCCGAGCGGCCGGTGGTGCGAAGCTACCATCCGCGGGATTATGCCTGAACGCCTCTAAGGCCGAAGCCAGCCTAGCCGAATCCGGCAAGGATATGCTCACTGTGGAGCCCCGAGAGTCGGGAGGCTCTAAACAATGTGACTTTACTAGTTGCGCTTTACTTCGTAAGGCGTGACGTCGAAGCCCATTTGGACCGCGGAGATCGGTGCGTACGGTTTAACACGTGCACCACGGCTCCTTCTGGTTCGGATATAACTCAGTTCGATGTCGGGGCTCGGAATAGTCTGTAGACGACTTACGTTCCTGGCGGGGTGTTGTGGTCGGTAGAGCAGCGTCGTGCTGCGATCTGTTGAGACTCAGCCCTACGCCAGGTGATTCGTCCGAGGACGAGTTTAATTTTTATAGTATTGTTATTCTATGAACATGTAAAACGGCAAGGTCCGAGTCTAACTTTACTAACTTAACTAACATTACTAACTTTACTAACTATACTAACATTACTCATTTTAACATTACTAACATTTCTACTAACTTTAACATTACTAACTTTACCAACATAACTAACTTTACTAACTTTACTAACATTACTAACTTTACTAACTTTAGGTACTAACTTTACTAACTTTACTAACATTACTAACTTTACTAACTACTAACTTTACTAACTTTACTAACTTTACTAACTTTAGGTACTAACTTTACTAACTTTACTAACTTTACTAACATTACTAACATTACTAACTTTAGGTACTAACTTTACTAACATTACTAACTTTACTAACTACGAATATACATTGTACCTGATGATGAACTTCGATTGCATGCAACCTTTAGACTGTTTTGAACGGTCTGCAGTTAGCTCGATTGTATATACTGGTTTTATTTTTTTCTATTCCGTTTATTTTTATACATTTTTTTAAATTTAGCTCTTGTTAGCTTGTTCTTGTAATTTTCAGTACTTTACTTATTTACCTTATAGAACTTCATTAACAACGAAAATTATAATCAAAAAATGTATACCTACTTGTAAATATACAATTCAAATCATTGAGCTAACTACAGACGGTCGAAAACAGTCTAGAGGTATCTCAATTGTTTACTTTATTAATTTAAGAAAGGAAATAACAATCAAGGAATAGAACCTTATTAAAACTATTATTTACAATATTTTGGTAGGTTGAAAACAGTCTAGAGTTAGCTCAACTGAATGAAAGAATGGATGAAAACTCTTTATTATACTTAAATGTACCACAAAAAGGCTGAAAATGATACATAAAAATACTGCAAACTAAGACTAAGTATAAATAAATAAATAATAATAAATAATTTCGGACAGTCCACACAGCATAATCCAGCCCAAGCTAAGCAGTTAAGATAGATAAGGGCGACCCTATCGCTAAAAGCGATCTCTTCCAGGCAACCTTTGGATGGACCGGATATAAAAGAACAATATAGACGGTGGTAGTTACATTAGATCTACTTCTCTAGATAGATGGAAAAGAAAAAAATACATACCCAATAAGCTTCCAATGTTATAAACTTACATAAACATGTAACTTTATATAGTTAGATAAATAATGTACCACACGTTCATGTGGTAATTCCGGGAAAAATGTATAAAATGTTACCTATGTGTTATTCCAGACTATGATCTATCTCTTTGCCAAATTTCATCCATATCCGTTCAGTAGTTTTTGCATGAAAGAGTAACAAATATCCATCTATCCATCCATACTTACAAACTTTCGCGTTTATAATATTACTAGCGACCCGCCCCGGATTCGCATATTCATTAAAATATGCAAATTTTAATATTTTTGAGATAAGCACATTAATGTAGTAAATACAATATCAATACAATATCGAGCTCGTATTTTTTTACCTGATTATGAGACTAGATGCCGTAAGTTCCACTTTCTTCCCACTCTTTAAACGCAGACAAGTGGCTGATTTGACTTACCTAATTATTATAGCAAACGGAACTGTTGATTGCCCAGAGCTTCTTGAGCAAATAGGACTGCGCACATGCACGCTTGCACCTATCGTAAGGACTAATTATAGGCAGAACGCATTTGTTTATAGAGCTTCTAGCTCGTTTAACTCATTAGTACATGAAAACAGCAATATAGATTTATTCAACACCAGTTCAAGTAAGCTTAAACGCTTGCTTAATGATACATTTTTCGTTTTAGTTTGAGAAATTCTCTTGTTTGTGCTTGTACTTAGTATAAAAAACAATCTATTTTTCTTTTTTAGTTATTGTTATTGCTAGTAAGTCGTCAACTTAACTTCTTTGTTTAAGCAGTTTTACTAATAGGTTTATATACTTTTAATATATCTAGTTTTCTGTAATTTTTTTTTAAGTTAAAATTAATATGTCTACTTTCTGTAAATTCATCTCAAGTCAACAGATCTCAAGTTGCTGCTTTAATTTATTATTAGTGAAAACTTTTAATTGGCCTTAATTTAAAAATTCTTTGTATCTACTCATTGTCTAGCTGTAAGTTTTCCTAAAATTGTAAAAATAAAATAAAATAAATTTGAAGTATGTTTTTTGTTTTAATACAATAATACCTAAATTATGTCACAGTAACAGCTGTTTTCTGGAACGCAGATCATCTTAATAGTTAACTAATCAATGTTCAAATCTCTATTCAAGTGTCATTTGGGTTTCTCGAACATTGATTACGTACTTATATTTTGAAAAACAAAACTCTTGTCAAATAACATAATACGCTAATTAGGCCTGATTCTTTGTTCAAGCTCTTGTCAAATCAATAATTAACTAATCGGCGATTTTGCTCTAATTAGTTGAAATTATTACAACAATTTGCTGTATTTTTCCAAGTTCTAAACCGGGGTATAATACATAAAAAATCAACAGGTTGGTAATCCAAAAGCCATACACTACATAGTATAAACTAGAGTCGCTTTCTCTGTCCCTATGTCATTATGTCCCTTTGAACGCTTAAATCTTTAAAACTACGCAACGGATTTTGATGCAGTTTTTTTAATAGATAGAGTGATTCAAGAGGAAGGTTTTTATGTATAATATAAAACCGTGCAAAGCCGGGGCGGGTCGCTAGTTTTCAAATAAAATGTAAATGTGTCTAACATGATCAAAATCGTGACTTAACTGTTTTGTGACATACCTGTATTTTGTATACTCATGTGATTCACATTTATTGTAAAGCAGAGTTTACATGAAATTGTCATCATTTTATAAAAGAATAATAGAATTTTTTATGTTATAAAAGAAAACTTAAAGATATACTGAACTGAAAGAATGACAGTCGTAAGATGATCAATGATTAGTTACCTAATTATCATCTAATCAGCGTTCGTACACCCCGATTTGATTTGACCAGTGTGTTAAATTAATCGCTTTATCAACTGATTTACGATTTGAACAACGTTCTAGAAACCGGCTGTTAGTGATGCAAAATGAATTGTGTATTTTAAACGACTTCGAAAAAGGAGGAGGTTCTCATGACGTATGCAAAGAATGATGGTAAGAATTTTCAGCTATCGTGCGTGTACACGTATCGCAAGGGTATCAACCGATAGCTCCTAAAATTTTCCCAAGAGTTTTGTACTTAGATTTTGACCTGACTTGGATATATTTAATTGATACTTTTATGGCTAAAACATAATAATTTATAAGCAAATCGACAAAACTTACTCATCTGAAAGTGAACTAGCAGTGCTACTACCTATTGTACTTTTGTTTTCAATTGTACATATTTCAATGTTAATTATTGTATGTGTGTGCTAAATAAATGTTTTACCTATCTAACTACTGTTGTTGTTTGTAAATGAAGCCAAACTCATGTACCTAGGTATAATAATAATTTTTACATAGTAAAAAACAAAGTCGCTTTTTCTGTCCCTATTTCCCTTTGACTGCTTTAATCTTTAAAACTACACAATGGATTTTGATGCGGTTTTTTTAATACATACCTCTAGATAGAGTGATTCAAGAGGAAGGTTTATACGTATAATAAAACCGTCGAAGCCGGGGCGGGTCGCTAGTTAGTTATAAAATAATAACTCAATCAAATTGGAGACAAATATGTTAATACCTAGGCACCTACTAATTCAAATGTTTGGTTCCAATCCAGGGATGTACTGTAGCTATCAAGTCTATCCAATTTCCTCCAAGGTACGAAAGAATGATGGCACGAATTTTGAGCTATCGTGTACATCGATCGCAAGGGTACCAATCGATAGCTCCTGAAATTCTAATTAAAACTGCATATTTGGTTTTGCAAGAATTTTTGCAGGAAAAATTAAATTAATTTTTGAAAATGTGGATGAATAGCAAAATAATGACTAAAACTTGGGTGATGAGCACTCCGAGATCCGCCATTTTGTTTTGACGTTGACGTTTACTTGATTGTCAAACTATCAAAAATGTCAAAAGTGATTTGTTTGCAAACTAAAACAAACAAATTGCAAGTGGTTTCAATATAAGTTTTGTTTAGTTTCAGTTTAGAGTTAATGATATAGTTACAAACTTAGATTTTGGCCTGATTTCGATATAATTAATTGATAGGGAGAGTTTATTTTCGTTCGGTCATATTAATATGGCTATACATAATAATAATGCAAATCGACGAAACTTACGCATCATATGAAAATGAACTATCAGTGCTACTATTGTCCTTTTGTTTTAAATTGTATCTCAATGATAATTGTATGTGTGTGTCTGTAGAAATAAATAAATGTTTGAATGATGATGAATCTGTCTACTGTTATAGTTTGTAAATGATGGCATACTTATGTTCGTAGGTATAATATCAATTAGTAGGTAGATAGAGTATTAAGCATAAAATAATAACACAATTAAATCTAACTAATATTTTAATACTCAGGGGGTATACCTACTCTAGGTACCTTCTCTATCCAACATCCTCCAAGGTAGGTACGAGAAGCTCAGTTGAAGTCCTGCTAAATATGAGATAAAGGCACCATAATGTAATTTACATATGTAAACCTGGTTATTGCCGTAAAAAGTTATTTGCCGATAATGTACATGAAATGCCCTGGAAATAGTTGAATTGACTTAAATCAGTAGTTGCCTATTATAATTGGTTATTTCAATGGGGTCGGTAAATAGAAAAGAAGTTACCTGCAGAACAACACATCTTACATCAGACTTTAAAAGTAATATTACGGAGGTTAGAGTAATTCCCGGAGTGTAATTTTGAGAAAAGTTCTAGGTATTTGTTGTACAGAGGCTACTGAAATATTTATTCAATTTGTGTATATACTACAACAAGATAAAGCACTGGGTGGGCAATGGACGCTTGAATATTTGTATCTCGGTCAGAAATCAGTTTTTTTTACATTTCACACATCAAAGTCTAGTTTTTTTATCACTACATAGTATAATATAAAGTTGCTTTCTCTGTCCCTATGTCATTATGTCCCTTTGAACGCTTAAATCTTTAAAACTACGCAACGGATTTTGATGCAGTTTTTTTTAATAGATAGAGTGATTCAAGAGGAAGGTTTATACGTATAATATAAAACCGTGCAAAGTCGGGGCGGGTCGCTAGTTATTAATAAATGAACCTGCTACTAAATTATCGTGAATTAAATACTATGAACGTAATTGTAGGTATATTATGAGTATTAAATGTAGGGTACTAAGGTAAGTTGTTCCGGGACCGATCGTCATAGATGGCCACCTTCTTGAAATTGTTTCCGAGTAGATACACTTACCTTGGGCAAATTGTGCAGTTAGGTAAAAACTATTTTGAGAAGGAGGCCAAGAGGAGGATCCAGCTAGGCTGGGCAGCATTTGAGAAACTACGTCGGGTCTTCTCGACATCCATACCGCAATATTTGAAAACGAAAGTTTTCAACCAGTGCGTCCTACCTAAGAGTGTCCACGACTCACGGTAGGGCTGGTCCACCAGTTCAAAGTCGCTCAGCGAGCTATGGAAAGAGCTATGTGAGGAGTCTCTCTGAAGGATAGGATTCATTATGAATACATCCGACAGAGAACCAAGTTATCGACATAGCTCAAAGAATTAGCAAGCTGAAGTGGCAGTGGGCTGGCCATATCTCGCGAAGAAACGACAACCGTTGGGATAAACGTGTTCTTGAGTGGAGACCGCGACTCGGTAAGGTACTAAGGTAAGGTTTATTAGATAGTCAGATAGTCATTTTATTGGTAATTTTTTTTACAAGTCATTTCACATTATATTTAGTACATATTAACAGATAGGTACCTACTAATAAATGCAGTGTAAAATCAAATATACTTAGACAAAAAGGAAATGCACAAACATTAGTACAACTCAAAAATCTTTATCAACATTCATATTCAGATTCATACCTACTTATTAATTAAAGGTCATTCATATTCAGATTCATTTTAATTCAGCAGTAAATAATTGTTAGCCATTTGTGTTTTCTTTTCTGGAATTAAATACATAGAGTAAACGAGTTCTTGAGTGGAGATCGCGATTCACTAAGCGTAATGTATGACGCCCTTCAGCATGGTGGGATGGCGATCTGCGAAGGACTGCAGACTCAGTGGCGTAGCGTGGGTGGGGCGGAGGGGGCGGCCCGCCCCGGGCGGCAGCCCGCGGGGGCGGCGGTTCGCCGCCGGAAAAAAAAACTTGTTTGTTACTAATCATTTATTAACTAAAAAGAAAAGAAAAGCACTCGTAGAATAATATCATAATTCAATATTACTTCATATAAGGCACAAAACAGTGTTCAAATCTTATTTAAAACTAAAACAGTCTCTTAATAGTCTTTGTGACTTATTGAATCTCACTTAGAACCTACTACAATAATCTCAAAATGGTGACAAAGGTCAGATTTCTCCAAAACTAAACTGTAGACCGTGTGGTGCCGACTTAGAATTGCACCACCCAACTCCTCCCATGAGTGTCGTAAGAGGCGACTAAGGGACACACGGGGGGGAGCAGCAGCGCCACTGCAGAACAACCCCTTCACCAAACTGTGATCTCCAACCCGCATGCCCAGCGTGGGGTTTATGGGCATCACCCCCAATGATTAGAAACGCCAAAAAATGGCCCCCAGTTCCCGGCCGCCTCGCTATTCTACTACTGGCCATGGTAGCGGCCATGGTAATGGCGGGGCAGGGGGTGCTAAGAATCACCGGGCCGTAGACTACCACACGATTCCAAAATTGACCCTGGCAACGTATTACGGACGCACTCTGAGGCTTGACCATCATCTAGCGCAGTTGGAAGTGGAGTTAGAGAAAATTAAATGGCATGTTCTCGGGTTATGTGAAGTCCGTAGAGAGGGGGAGGACACCGTAACCCTAGACTCGGGCCATCTTCTCTACTTTCGCGAGGTTGATACAACAAAACATCCCAGGGTGGCGTAGGTTTCCTCTTCAATAAGGCCCTCTCTAGCAACGTTCAAAACATCTCCAGTGTGTCAACCTGGGTTGCATACCTGATCCTTCGGCTATCCAAGCGGTATAGCATGAAGGTAATTCAGGTCTACGCACCGACCTCGGCACATTCAGATGATGAAGTGAAGGATATGTACGAAGACATATCCAAAGCCTTACACAACACCACTAAGGCTCACTTCAACGTTGTTATGGGGGACTTTAACGGCAAGGTGGGAATCCAGACTGGTAACGAATCCCGAATAACCCCGCATGGTTATGGAGTTAGGAATCACAGGGGGCAAATGCTTGTCAACTTCCTTGAGAAAGAGGGGCTTTTCTTAATGAAACAGCCCCAGCGGAAGTGGACATGGCAAAGCCCCGATACTGTGACAAAAAATGAGATCGACTTCATCATGACGGATAGCAAGCACATATTCAGAGGTCTCAGTGATCAACAGGTTCAATCCCGGATCTGATCACCGAATGCTCCGAGGCACTCTGAATATCAACTTAAAGCTTAAAAGAAACTCTGCTCGTAAGGCCCGTAGAATCCGCTTGTAAAACCGCTCATCCTATTTTAACTTCAATAAAAAGTACCTCATTGCATGTGAAATTTAATTTTAATTAAGCACCTATAAAATGGGGGCGGCAAAATGGGTCTCCCGCCCCAGGTGCCGAGATGGCACGCTACGCCACTGTGCAGACTACCATACTAAAATGTGGCAAAATGAAGACAGGGCGTTATAGCACTTATAGGTCTCATTATATATACCTAGGGTAGGCATAATTATTTCCAGCAGAGCATTGATTTTTGCAATCGAAGAGTTCATAATATGAAAATTAAAAACTTGCTGCAAACCCCTTCTGAGCTTTAAAAAAGTGGTTGAATTTAATTTATCGCTAAAATAAACATATGGCTCCTAACAGCTTCCTAAAAGTATATTCCGTACAATATGTATCTCTCTCTATTCTGTCTACCTTCTGTACCAACCGAACAATGGAGGTTGGTTTCAATCCTGACCCCTAACCTGAAACTAACCTCTAGAATTGAAACCTCTTTTGTATTGTGCCGCCATTTGCAATGAAGAGAACCTATGGAAATTAAATTATTCTGCCGATGTTCAAAAAATTTTTTTTTTCTTCTGTAAATATTATGGAAAAACTGAAAATGCAAAGTTCCTTAGGATTTTAAGACGATTCGAACGATATATTCAGTATCGTTCTTCAAATTTTTGGGACAGGCCATAAGGGATTCTTGCCATTGTTCTTTCATCTAAACAACTTATGTAGTTACGGAGATTACCTATACTTAACAAACATTCACACAGACTTTCCCAATTATTATAATAGTAAGGTAAGATAGTAAGGTAAGACTTGGACCAAAAGTAGAAAGCGCCGGCCAATGAAAAAAAAATGAAATATTTCGGTAGAACATAACGTCTCGATAATTTTTAGCTATGGCTGCTATGCTGTGCTATTATTATTTAAGTGGTTAAATGAGGTCAAAAATTCGTAATTTTTGATATCGATTTTTGAAAAATCGATATTTCAGTAACTAACCAAATGAGTAATCTACTACCTCTACATAAAAATAAGTCGGGTTTTCCTTCCTGACGCTATAACTCCAGAACGCACGAACCAATTTCCACGGTTTTGCATTCGTTGGAAAGGTCTCGGGCTCCGTGAGGTTTATAGTAATGTATAATAAAACCGTGCGAAGCCGGGGCGGGGCGCTAGTTTTTTATAAGGATATCTATGACTTAAATGAAATTTCCCCTTTTAAGTGCACAATTCATTTATTTCGAGGTACTTTCACTGACCTTATACACAAATCTATCTTATCATAATCCTATCTTCCTTATCTATCTTATCTTCGAGACCTTCCGCCGGAGGCCTAATTGACACTTCTTGGTGTCTTGCAAAGCACATGTACCTACCATACCATCAAGTTTTAGATTATACCCAGAAAATAAGGTCCATACACCACATCGTTATAATTAAAATAGGGGTGATTTACTCTCATTCGGGCATTATTTTTTGAAGGGACCTATCGTTGCTGGTACCTATAGAGTCAGTGTTTTTTCAATTATTTATACTGTACTATAAATTTTATTAAATTTTTATTAAACCTGTAATAATTAAGTTGTTAAACTTATAAATTGTGCATATATTTACTAAAATATATTTCATATATTTTGGTAATAGTTTAGTAGTAGTTTTTTAATTACATAACTTTAATAGCGAAGAAGGGGAAATGAAACATAATTTAGATTAAACATTAGATGAAATTTATTTAGTCCGGTCAATTTAGACATTCGAAGCTACATAAATTCCCCTTCATTTTTCACGATTTTCATCAAAACGGTAAGTTTTATCATAAAAAATATCGAAAAAAATTGTAAATTATCTACAAAAAATGGTTAAGTTCAGTTCGGTTCGGTTCGGTTCGTTAGGTTAGGTTAGGTTAGTTTAGATTAGGCTAGGTTCGGTTAGGTTCGGTTAGGTTCGGTTCGGTTCGGTTCGGTTCGGTTCGTTAGGTTAGGTTAGGTTAGGTTAGGTTAGGTTAGGTTAGGTTAGGTTAGGTTAGGTTAGGCTAGGTTCGGTTAGGCTAGGTTCGGTTAGGTTCGGTTCGGTTCGTTAGGTTAGGTTAGGTTAGGTTAGGTTAGGTTAGGTTAGGTTAGGTTAGTTTAGGTTAGGTTAGGTTAGGTTAGGTTAGGCTAGGTTCGGTTAGGTTCGGTTCGGTTCGGTTCGGTTCGTTAGGTTAGGTTAGGTTAGGTTAGGTTAGGTTAGGTTAGGTTAGGTTAGGTTAGGTTAGGTTAGGTTAGTTTAGGTTAGGTTAGGCTAGGTTCGGTTAGGTTCTTTTAGGTTCGGTTCGGTTCGGTTCGGTTCGTTAGGTTAGGTTAGGTTAGGTTAGGTTAGGTTAGGTTAGGTTAGGTTAGTTAGGTAAAGTTAGGTTAGGTTAGGTTCCACGACTGGTGGACTAACCTAACCTAACCTAAATTAACCTAACCTAACCTAACCTAACCTAACCTAACCTAACCTAACCTAACCTAACCTAACCTAACCTAACCTAACCTAACCTAACCTAACGAACCGAACCGAACCGAACCTAACCGAACCTAGCCTAACCGAACCGAACCGAACCTAACCATTTTTTGTATATAATTTTATGATTTACAATTTTTGTCGATATATTTTTATGATAAAAATTAACGTTTTGATGAAATACATAGCCATAGATATAATTTTTGACTTCATTTAACCACTCAAATAATAATGCTCAAAATACCAATAAAATATCAATACCATTAATGGACTTATTTAAACGAACGTTTTTAATGTAGTCGTTAGTTATTCCTTAATAAATAAATAAACTAGATCCATTAATATCTTAGTAAGTAAGTAAAGTAATATTTATTCAAAGAAAGGTTAACAATTTTATATACTTAAGACTATTGTACAGTTAAAATATTTTAAAATTAAGTATGTCTAATTGTATGTCTATTTGATTGGCTACGGCCCCACACTAGGCTCAGGGCCCGTGTCGTGGATCTTGGAAGAAACATATTGAGTCGACCTGTAAAAAAATGGCGAAAGCAATTTACGCGCTTAAGCAACTTAGACCCATTTCTTTAGATATTCAAATTCAAAATGCTTTATTTCCTTAAGACCTTACAGGACACTTGGACACATAAAGCTCTGAAAGACATATATTACGCATATATTTACTCAATTATGTCTTATGGTATCATTTTATTTGGGAGCTCTACAGATTACGAATGTATACTTAAATTACAAAAGCGTGCCATAAGAGTATTAATGAAAGCGAAATACAGAGAGTCAAAAACCTTCGGATATTAGCATCAGTAGCGGTATTCATAAAAAAAATAATTTGAAAGAATATACAATCGGAGGCGAAAGTAGCAAACGTGCCACGCTGCAGAAAATAATGCTAGAGCCGATTCACCATCGACTGAAAATCGCAAAACGGCTCCCTAAAATAATGGGCCAAAAGCTATATAAACAAGCTCCCGATAGATCTTAAACTTACTAAAAGTGAAATTTTTTGCTTGACAAGACGCTATATACCTCTAGTATTAAAGAGTTTTTAGATAACGACCACAGCAAGTACGAAATAAAATCAACTAAACTAAAACTGATGGGTAACATCACTTAATCTAATAGTAGAGTCCTAATTTTAAGAAATTATATTTTTATAACTTGCCATCTCAGTAACTCAACTTGCCATCCCAGCAATTCACAATTCCGCGGCAAGTCAAGTTGCCAATATCGCTAACAGCAACTGTTCTGCCAACTTGCCAGCCGGCAAGAAAATTTAAGAAAACTTGCTATCCAACAACCCAACTTGCCATCACGGCAAGTTATACTGTGCAACTTCTTGCAAGCAAGCCAACAAACTTACTTGCCACTCAGGAAACCCAGTTTGCCAGATAAATCCACTCAATCATGGACCGTAATACACCTACAACCGAGAACGCAGGCACCGAGGAGGAACCTGTGGCTGAGGCCCTTGAAGCTGATTCAGACACGGGAGAAAACAATATCATGAATGACGTTGAGCCCATAGCCAGGGCCGCTGAGGAACACGAGGCGGACTTCTGCTGCTGTGTCAGATGCGCTACTTTAATTAGTCAACAACAGGGCATGATATCGGAGCTCGAGGAAATGGTATCCACCCTTCTGCAGAACGCCTCATCCCTTCAGCGCGCCAACGCAACTCTACACAAAAGATACGCTGATCTATCGGGCTTCTGCAATCAACTGGGTAAAATGCTCACACTTCATAATCACGCCTCCACATCCCCTTTCCCACCACACCAATCTTCATCATCATCTCCAATATATACGCATACTTCCATGCCCATGCACTCACTTCCACTCACTAATAACAGCTACCCCTCTTTCCCTCGAACTCTCCCTAACCTAAATAACACCCCACATCCAGGAGCCTCAATCTATTCGGCATCCACTAGGATCGCATCACCTGATTCCACTTCATCCTCCCTTCCGCCTCCACTTCAAACTCCTCCCTTATTAGCCTCGCCTCCACCAACGTCAACATCTCCAATTTCCATAACCTCTTTTATGGAAGTTGATAACAGGGACGGGGAAACTCTCTCCATCCCTCCCCCCACACCAATTTTAACTGCCTCAACATCCAAGACCCTCCGACAACCTTTATCGCCTCCCACCACCTCCAATCCTACTCCACAAAAACTAATGACCCTTGGAACCCACAGCCTTCGAAACATTCCTCCCCTTGTCTCCCCTCTTCTGTCCCCTCCTTCCGTTACAAGCAACGGTCTTCCACAATCTCCATCTCTGCCAATCCCAGCACTCTCAAAACGCACTAACACTGGCCCATCCTCATCACCCCGCCCCGGACCTAGCACTTCCGTGTCTTCTTCCGTTTCAAAGGGCACTCGCCTTGCCCTCACAGGACAAGGCAAGGGAAAGGGAAAGATGGGAACACAGTGCATCTTGTGTGGAGCATTTTTCACCGGACCCAATATCCTCCGGCACTACAAGCGAAAACACTCCAATTATAATAACGGAGAAACAAAGGGCCACCCGGATTACCCGCGGTACTTTCATTTCAAGACTCTAACTCAGAGAAAACGCTGCCCAATTCAACTCCGCCCTCCACGCAATATGCTGAAAGGGGTTCAGGGTCTGGATCTTAATTTCCTCAATTTAGACAGACACCTGAAACCCCTAGCAGCAAGCCCCCCACCATCTTCGTCGTCCTCCTCCTCCTCCTCAGAAAGTGAGTGACGGTGACTTCAGAGCACTTCCTAAAATTTGTGTGAGATTTGTGTCAAAATCAAGATCTTGAAGTTTTAGTTTTAGTAATAGTTATAGTTAATATATTTATCTTTTTCAAATTTGTGCCCCATGTTTAATGTTTAGTTAAGTTTAAGTTAAGTTAAAAAAAAAAACAAAACAAAAAAAAAAAAAAAAACAAACAAACAAAAAAAAAAACAACAAAAAAAAAAAACATTCTTGTCTTTAGTTATAGTAAATGTATTATCATTTGTAATAGTTCATTCATCAACTTAATTTTAAGAAAGCTTATGTCACTCTCACCTGTAAATAATATCATCCCATCGACGTATACTATTTAGATCATAAGCTAGCATTATTACAATGTAACTCCATCCTTAACTTGCCGGCAACTTGCTTGCTTGCCGGCAACAAAGATAAGGGTCTTGCTTGCCGGAGTGAACATCTGGCAACTTGGCTTGAATGATAACGGCCTCTTGAATCTCGCTTTCGCCCAATCCCGGCATGCAGGCCCAAATCTATAAAATAAATCTTCATTCTCAAATTCTAATTTGTAACACTTGCTTGCTAGCCATCTGCTAGAAGACCTTTTTAGCAAGTAACTAGTTCTAAGATCATACTTGTAAGTTATAGTTAATGTATTATATTCATTCATAAGCTTATGTCAATCTCACCTGTAAATAATATGATTCCATGGACATCTATTATTTATACCACAAGCTAGCATTATTACAATGTAACTCCATCCTCAACTTGCCGGCAACTTACTTGCTTGCCGGCAACAGAGATAAGGGTCTTGCTTGCCGGAGTGAAGATCTGGCAACTTGCCTTGAATGACAACGGCCTCTTGAATCTCGCTTTCGCCCAATCCCGGCATGCAGGCCCAAATCTATAAAATAAATCTTCATTCTCAAATTCTAATTTGTAACACTTGCTTGCTAGCCATCTGCTAGAAGACCTTTTTAGCAAGTAACTAGTTCTAAGATCATACTTGTTAGTTATAGTTAATGTATTATATTCATTCATAAGCTTTTGTCACTGTCAGTTGACGGCGGGCAACTTGCTTGCTTGCCGGCAACAGAGATAAGGGTCTTGCTTGCCGGAGTGAACTTCAGGCAACTTGCCGAATGAGAAACGGCCTCTTGTATCTCGCTCTCGCCCATTCCCGGCAAGCAGGCCCAAATGTAAATAAAAATTCCTTCTCCTCTTCAACATTTCCAATTATTCATAACGAACGACATTCAGTCAGTACTTAACATTAAAACAACGCCAACACAACACTCATAGATAACACTTCCATTTACCTTAATCAGCATAACACAAATCACTCAAACAGTTGGAAGCAAAGTGTATCCCATTAGCGCGGAGCTTCCAACGGAATGAGTTTAGTCTACAAAAAAAAAAAAAAAACCTAACCTAACCTAACCTAACCTAACCAACCTAACCTAACCTAACCTAACCTAACCTAACTACCTACCGAAAATTAAGCATATGGGATAGCATAAAGACTTAGCACATTTTTTAAATAAAAAGGGATGTAGACCATCCGATGGTCTATCTCTAAACTGTAACAAATCTGCTGGACCCGATTCGGGTCCAGCAGATTTGTTACAGTTTAGAGATTCCAATAGTTTCAAAATACGAGGAGGCGATATTTCTACTGCTCAGATCAGTAGAAGGTGAAGATTCAGCGGTTGATAGGTGAGTTGGTTGATGTGTTTATTTAATTATAATTTTGCAACGTCGAGTTCGGTTGTACAAATTTAAATACCTACCTACTTTGTACCGACGACGTGACTGTTAGCTTCTAGTTTAAAATGAAAAAAAATGAATCTTTGAACAGTTTTATTAAAATAAGTACTTATGATAGTTTATTTTATAATATGCTTATAGCTTATACAAGTTCGTAACACAGAGATGTATAGAGACGGACGCAGCATGCGTCAGGGCGGCGCGGCGGCGGCGCGGAGCACGCGGCACGCGGCGTCGTTGTGGAGGCCGAGCGCGAGCGTGCGGCCCGCGTGCGGCGTGCGGCCGGCGCGGCGCCGCGTGGCCGCCCCGCGCGCGTCGCGCTCCCGCAGCCGCGCGCGCCAGCGCTCCGCGTGCGCCGCGCTCGACACGCGCGCGCACAGCGCCACCGCCTCGTACCAGTCCACGTCCACCTCCACGTCCAGCTCGGGCGCCGCCTCCAGCTCCGCCGCCGCGTCCAGCCGCGCCCCCGCCCCGCCCACCGCGCCCGCCGCCCGCGCGTGCCCCGCCGCCCGCAGCCGCAGCCCCGCGCGCGCCGTGCGGTACCACAGCGAGGCCGAGCCGTGCGCGTCCAGCGCCAGCGCCGCGCCCCGCGACCAGCGCGCCCGCAGCGCCGCGCCCGCCTGCAGGGGCGCCGCGCCCTCGCGCTCGCGCCCCGCCGGCAGCGCGCGCAGCACCGCCGTCGGCTCCGAGCCCGCGCCGCTCCACACGTGCGCCAGCAGCTCCGCGCGCCCCGAGAACAGCACGCGCGCGCCCCGCGCCGCGCCCCCCGCGCTCAGCTGCAGCCCCGCGCCCGGCTCCTCCTCCTCCTCCTCCCCCGCGCCCGCCCCCGCGCCCGACAGCGCCTCCAGCCCGCGCGTCCACACCTCCACGCGCAGCAGGTCCGCGCCCGCCGCCGACTGCAGCGCCACGCGCCCGCGCCGCAGCACGCCGCCCGCCGCCAGCAGCGTCGCGTCCAACGTCGGCGCCCCCGCGGCGCGCGCCCAGCCCGTGTCGCGGCGCAGCACCAGCGTGGTGCCGCCCGCCGCGCGCGCCTCCCACCCGCGCAGCTCCGGCGGCAGCGCGGCCAGCAGCTGTCGCACGGCGGGCCTCGAGCTCAGCGCCTCCAGCCGCCCGCGCAGCGCGCGCCGCAGCTCCTGCGCCGCCGCGCCGCGCTCCGCCCCCAGCCCGCGCAGCATGTCCGCCGCGTCCAGCGCCGCGCCCGGCCCGTGCGACGCGCGCTCCGCGCTCAGCTCGAGCGCGAGCGCGCGCTCCGCGAGAGGGCGCGACGCGTCGAGCGCGAGCGCGGCCGCGCGCGCCCCCTGCGCCGACGAGAGGGCGGCGCCGCTCAGCGCCCGCAGCGCCGCCTCCGCCTGCGGGCCCGCGCCGCGCTCCGCCGCCGCCAGCAGCGCGCCCGCGGCGGCCGGGTCGCGCGCGTTGCCGAGCGCGAGGGTGCGCTCGGCGCGACACTCGGGGTCGCGGCAGCGCGCGAGCGCGGCGGAGAGGCGCGCGCGCAGGGCGGGCCGCTCGGCGGCGGGCAGCGCGCGCGGCGCGGCGGCGGCGCCCGCCAGCAGCGCGGCGCGCGCCACCTCCGGCAGCGCCGCCTCCTCGCCGAGGCGCAGCGCGTCCCGCACGACGCCGGCGTCGGGGCGCGGCGCGAGCGCGAGCCCCTCGAAGTAGTCCTGGGCGAGCGCGGCCAGCGCGTCGGGCGCGTGCGGCGCCAGCAGCGCGCAGGCGGCGCGGTGCGCGCGTGCGCTCGCCAGCAGGCCGAGCGCGCGACTGAGGCCGCGCAGCTCGGCGCGAGGCGCCCGCAGCGCGGCTTGCAGCTCCTCCTCCCCCGCGCCCCGCAGCGCCCGCAGCAGAGGCTGCAGCGCGCGCGCCTGCTCTGAGCCGCCCCCCGCGCCCGCCTCCCACCCCCGCAGCGCCGCGCCCCACCGCTCGAGGGCCGAGGGCAGGTCCTGAGGTAGAGACTCGTTGTACTTGGTTGAGTTCGCTTTCAGGGTTCCGTGCCCGGAGAGCGTCGACGGTCGGCCCCGCCGCCCCGCCGTGTACGTGTGGAGTGAATAAATTTTTCAAAAATGCGTAACCTTTTCGGCAAAATTCAAACAAAAATATATCTGCAAGATAATTTTTCGTCGTAAGAAAAAAGATCAAATAAGGAGTATCCCGGGGAAGCGCACTAGACCTTTACGGGACTTAAGGGAGAAAACAAACATATTTTTTTTACAAGGGAAAATGTGATCACCGAATTCGGGATCGGGAAAAAAACTCGGGACAGATTTTCATCGAAAGAAAGTTGACTTGAAATCAGAAAAATAATTGATGACTCAAGGAAACAAGAGCCCCGGTGCGCCTCGGGCTTCCGGTCCCCTGGCGTCGAGTAGCTGAACGGAAATGAGACATGGCTTCGAGCTTTTGACTCCGCGCAGGTAATGCGCGGAGTCAATAGCTCGACGAGTCACTAACCAGTGCTGCGCGATCCCTGCCGTCATCGATAGATCTCCGCCGCGCCAAGAACGGCGAGTCACCGAGGTGGAGGAATAAAAGGATGATCCTGGAACGTTCGGCAGCCGGCGCGGGACCCCACATCGGAGCACCTCCGAGCGTGCGCAACGGGACGAGGAGTCGAAGGACAACGGAAGAGCAGCATCGGCGACGTACCTCGAGCGGCTCCTCGTCATCGTCGAGGTCGAGGTCCTCGGGCAGCGGCAGCGGCAGCGGCGCCTCGGGCAGCGGCGCCTCGCGGGCCGGCGGCGCGTCCTCCTCGCACGCCGACAGCGTCAGCTCGTGGTAGGAGCGCGCCTTCAGAGCCGGCCGCCCGCCCCAGCGCGCGCCGCGCGGCCACACCACCTCCTCCGCGTGCAGCCGCGCCGGCGCCGCCGCCTCCGCCGCGACCAGCGTGTACCGCGACACGCGCCGCGCCTCCCACCCTCCGCCGCCCTCCTCCTCCTCCTCCTCCTCGGGCCGCTCCCACGCGCAGGCGCGCTGCAACGGGAACGCGCAGGTAGAGAGAGTCCGGTCTCGCGCAGAGAGAGAGGCGGCGCCGCGCGCACCTTGATCTTGCGGAAGACGGTCGCGTTGAGCGGCTCGTAGAGCGCGGAGCAGAGGCCCGAGACGTCCGTCTCTCGGCGCTCGCCGGCGCCGCGCCGCCACTGGAAGAGCGAGACGAGCGCGCGCAGGTAGTGCGCCGCGTCCGGCGGCAGCGCGCGCGGCAGGCGCAGCCCCAGCAGGCGGCCGCGCGCCCACAGCGCCTGCGCCTGCGCCTCCAGCCCGGGCCACGCCGCCGCGCGCCGCGCGTACGTCGCGTGCGCCGCCGCGCCGCGCCGCTGCAACTCCGCCTCCTCCAGCTGCACACCACTCAACATGTACATGCTGATACTGAAACCGTTCCTTTGACACTCTTTGTGTGTATGACGCCGAAAAGGAAATTAAAATAAATCATATCCATTGTTCGAAACTTCACCGAAGATTTATTCATTAATATTTGAGTAGGTGGTACCTCAGCGTTTTGTTTGCCGAAGAAAAAAGACACAATAAGAAATAAAGATTGCTTCTTTCGCATGTAAAGTCCTAGAGGTGTTGGCTTGGCACATTTTGAAGATCAAATAATCGATATCTTTATTTCTTTAGGCTTACAAAATAAGCACTTAGACGAGTCAAATTTAATACTATAGGTACATAATTATCAAAATAATATAAGAAATAAAGTGATAATTGATTTTCAGTTCACCTCACTTTTTTGTCCACTAGTGGAAGAGGCGAAATAGAAACCACTAGCATGTGTATAACTTATGTGTCTACTACATGTTTGCCATAAAAATAATTACATACTATTGTCGATGTGGAACTGAGCGACATCTGGCCAAGCACTAACGTCATTGATGTAATCATTTATGGAATAATATGCCTTCTTGATAAGATTTAGTTTTATGTACTGTTTAAATCTACGAATAGAAAGTTCAGTTGCTTCAGATGGAAGCTTATTATAGAAGCGCACACAATTACCCATAAATAATTTCCCCAGTTTTCGTAACCTAAATGAAGGGATGTGTAGTTTGTCCTTGTTTCTTGTATTTCTATTGTGAACATCACAATTTTTCAAAAAGTTAGTCTTGTTTTTGTGTGTATACATTAAATTTTCATAAATATATTGCGAAATTACAGTTATAATATTTATTTCTTTAAATAATTCCCTCAAGGAGTCACGTGGCTTTAATTTATAAATTGCACGCACCACCCTTTTTTGAAGAACAAAGATAGTCTGAATATCAGCTGCCTGTCCCCAAAGCAACATACCATAAGACATAACACTATGGAAGTAACTATATTAAACTAACCTAGCTGTGTCCTGATCAGTGAGATGTCTAATTGTTCTCACTGCATATGCTGCTGAACTAAGCCTACCCGCGAGGGCATCACTTTGCGTTTGCCATTGAAGAGATGAATCAATATGCAACCCCAAGAACACAGTAGAGTCTACGAAGTGAACAATCTCATTATTTAACATGATTTGAGTTGGGAGTTCTCTAACATTTAGTAACATGAATTTTATATTGAATTTTATACATGAAGACTGATAGGTAGCTTTATTTTATTGTTTACTAGCTACGCCCCGCAGCGTCGCCCGCGTGGAAATTTATTTGTTTGTTGTTTTATACTTATTATCCTATTCCCGACAAAGACAAATACAAAATCATAAAAATGGGTCCAGCCAGAGAATATAAAAAGGTTTTGACGACCGATGTAGCGCAGTGGGTGAAGGTCCGCCTGCGAGGCAGGAGGTTGCGGGTTCGATTCCCGCCTCGAAACAAATTGTGTATGATCTGCAGAAATTTGTTCCGTTGTTCTGGGTGTTTTCTATGTATAATAAAAAAATATTTATCTATGTAATGATAATTAAAATATATCAGTCATCTAGTACCCATAACACAAGCTCTGCTTAGCTTGGGGCTAGACGCTGCTGTGTGGACTGTCCGGAAATATTTATTTATTTATTTTTCATAAGATTCTGAACCCTATAACTTGTTTCTATCGTACAAGAAATGTGCACATAACTATGCCTCTATCTATATCATAATATTACAAAATTTGTTATATTATGATATAGAAGCATAGTTATGTTAGTTTGTTTAATGTTAGTTACAAATTTAATAATAATGTTATTTA
Source organism: Eupithecia centaureata (assembly GCA_944547425.1). Classification (NCBI taxonomy): domain Eukaryota; kingdom Metazoa; phylum Arthropoda; class Insecta; order Lepidoptera; family Geometridae; genus Eupithecia; species Eupithecia centaureata. The sequence goes on along the minus strand of OX155692.1, from coordinate 14,549,444 downwards.
GTCATTAATGGTATAAATACCTTAAATAACATTGTCCAGCATTATTATTATTATTATAATGTAGACCACTGCACTATCCACAAATTAAGTTTATAAATAAAATTTAAAAGAACATGCAACTAGATGACTTGTATTATCATAATTATACCTACAAATAAACAAAGTTATTATAAAGTTTCGTACAGAGTGATCACTAAGGTCTTTTTGGCAGAGGATAAACACTTATTGATAAACACTTTAAATTTATGTATGTTGCATACATACATATCTATATATGAAATCATTATTATAGGACTCATTATTAAAAACTGAAGATAATTTTTTCCCACAAATGCATCATGATGTGGCCTTACTTAACAGTAGGCAGAGTTCTGTTCCCAAGTAAAATAATATAAGTACCTACAAGTAATAGGAGATACGGCGCGGGTCAGAGAGTTCACGTTATCAGGATGGTGCGGGGGGACAGAGAGAGAGAGAGAGGGGGGGGGGGCGGTGCGAGTGATAGAACAGGAGGTACCGTGAAGTGCAGCAGCTGAGCGCGCGGCGGCAGCGGGAGCAGAGCGGGCGGCGGCGCCAGCTCGCGCACGCGCAGCGCGCCCGCCAGCCGGTACGACACGTCCGCGCCCGCGCCCAGCCCCGTCGCCAGAGACACCGTCGTCTGCACCCGGTACGAGCACGCGCCGCGCCACGCGCCCGTCTGCCCCTCCTCCTCCTCCTCCGCAGCAGCCGCCGCCGCCGCGAGGAGCGTCACGCACCACCACCGGATGTCCATGTCCGCATGCGCCGACCGCTCGATACTGACTGACTGACTGACCGCTCCACTCCGCTCACTTATCACAACCGCATCACCAATTTAAACTTCATATGTGCCTACATTAAAAGTAGGTACCGAACCACTTCATTATGTATCAAGTAGGTTCCAAAATATATTTAACTGATTAACGGCTTGTTCTTGCTCAGGAAAATAGAAGTGAAAACGCCGCCGCGCGCCAACGCGCCGCCGCGAAACGGCGAAATTCTATGTACAAAAACAAAGTAGGTAGAGAATTTTTGCAACGACAGATGATTGATGTTGTGTGTTTAACAAAACAAAAACATGTAAAGGATCTATCTCCAAAATTAGAAGAGATAGATAGTATTATGTTCCTTGAGATTGACTAACCCTAACCTTTGCCTGTTACACCAAACAAATTCGATCTCATTTAACAAGCAACACTATCTCCGTCCCCGCTAATGATAATCACAGAACATATTTATTAACTTATCTAGCGATGTTATTGAATGAATTTTATATTACCTACAGTGTGACCAGATTTGAATTGACAAATCTACTGTAACATAGGGTGAAAAATTACCGAAATCTACTTATAATAAGCTGGAGTCTACTAAAAATCTACTATAAAATTAACTGGGTTATCAATCAATTTAACATCAGGAATTCAGTCACAATAGGTAGGTTTTATTCTCAATGATGGTTCATTTATCACAATTACACAAATCAAACAAAAAAATCAAATAAATTAAACATCAGAGTTTTTCATTCAGGCACGGCGGGCGATGGTCCACGGTTGCCCTTGTAGCGACATAATGACCCGCCTAAAAGTCGCTAAAAGTCGCTATAATTTTTTTTCTCGCTAAACGTGGCATTTTGTCCGCTAATCATTCATAAAATCCCCTAGTTCTAGCGACAAAGTCGCTAGAACGGCAACACTGAAATTTATAATGAATGAAAATAGATTGAACAATTATTTACCTTCGGGGGAAGCCCCGGCTAGGCTTTGAGTGTTTGTTCTTTGAGTACGTGTGTTTAGAAAGAGATAGACTGATTCCGATTCACATAATGGGGGAATTCCCACAAAAGAATAGATTATAGAAGAGAGTTGCCATCTTCTTTCGAAAAAATACTACCAATATACCAAAAAATTGCAAATTCTACCAAAATATACTGATATTTTTTTTCCTACTAGCAGCTGTTGCAAGTTCCTCAAAATCTACCGAAAAAGTAGAAATCTACTAACTTTGGTCACACTGATTACCTACCTACTACCCTACACAACCTTAATTATTTTTAAACGAATTGGAATGACAACTACCAAAACAACGTGAGTGATTGGATTCGGCCCTGCACTTGACACTGACAAGCTTATCGGCGCAAGCGCAGGATCCTTTTCCGTTCCACTCAGTAGGTACCTAAGGGCCACTTTACACGTATCAGTGAAGTCACAGTTCAGTGTTATCTTCTAAATCAGAAATCAATATCTTTATTTCTTTATGCTTACAAAATAAGCACTTAGACAAGTCAAATTTAATACTATAGGTACATAATTATCAATATAATATAAGAAATAAAGTGATAAATGATTTTCAGTTCGCCTCACTTTTTTGTCCACAAGTGAAATAGAAACCACTAGCATGTGTATAACTTATGTGTCTCATACATGTTTACAATAAAAATAATTACATAGGTACCTACTATTGTCGATATGGAACTGAGCGACATCTGGCCAAGCACTAACGTCATTGATGTAATCATTTATGGAGTAATATGCCTTCTTGATAAGATTTAGTTTTAGGTACTGTTTAAATCTACGAATAGAAAATTCAGTTGCTTCAGATGGAAGCAACTAATTTCGCCTAACTACACATCCCTTCATTTAGATTACGAGAACTGAGGAAATCATTTATGGGGAATTGTGTGCGCTTCTATAATGATAATGATGTGTAGTTTGTCCTTGTTTCTTGTATTTCTATTATGAACATCACAATTTTTCAAAAAGTTACTCTTGTTTTTGTGTGTATATGTACATTAAATTTTCATAAATATATTGCGAAATTACAGTTAGAATAATTATTTCTTTAAATAATTCCCTCAAGGAGTCACGTGACTTTAATTTATAAATTGCCCGCACCGCCCTTTTTTGAAGAACAAAGATAGTCTGAATATCAGCTGCCTGTCCCCACAGCAAAACACCATGTAACACTTTTGTTATAACTATTTTTTTTAAAATGCCGATCCTTCCACATTTTGAAATTCCCGCGGTTTCACACCTATCGTTACTGACAGCGTCACAATATGACAGTGAGTGAAGCAAGCGACCATTGACAAAAGGAATGATGAATTAGCGGATTTTTGCATAGTCACTGGCTGGACAGAACGGCGACTCAAAAAAGACTCCTGACTGGTGTAAATTATTTAGTTTACTTAATTATTTATGTAGTTGACTACTCTATTGAATAGGTTATATCTACCTGTAAAAATAGATGTAATGTTTAACAGCCTATATTGATGTAAGTAGGTACTTGCCTACTTAGGTACATAATATTGCTGAACTGCTCATACCGTTCTACGCTGTGGCATACACAGCTTATGACAAAGTTATTAGGTACTTATTACAGTTATTACAATACTTCCTAAGCGGACCTAAGTATATAATAAACTAGCGACCCGCCCCGGCTTCGCACGGTTTTACTATACGTATAAACCTTCCTCTTTAATCACTCTATCTATTAAAAAACCCGCTTCAAAATCAATTGCGTTTTAAAGATTTAAGCATTCAAAGGGACATAGGGATATAAGGACATTGGGACAGAAAAAGCGACTTTGTTTTATAGTATGCAGTGATAAGTATCTAGGTACCTATACCATCTATGCTGTGCCTATATAGTCAATGTGCGGGTTGGCCCGTCCGTACCGTACACGTCATAATACTAACACATGCATTTCTTTTATTTTTTACTTTTACATACGACAGGGAATTAATTAAAAGATGATTTAGGTTGGACACGTCCAAATATAATCGATACAATAATTATTTATATATATTTAGATTATATTTGGATGATGATTTAGGTTGGACACGTCCAAATATAATCGATACAATAATTAAAAAAAATGCATGTGTTTTATTATGTAAATAATACTATACTTACTACCTACCTACAGCTTTGAGTAGCTTACTTTGGGGCTAGATAGATGGTGCTGCTGTGTTGATTTTCCAGCATTATTTCATTATATTGGATATTATTGATTAGTTTTAACTTTTAAAGGATTTCTATTATTTTTTTTTTTACCATGTTTTGAGTGAACGTGTACCTACCAGGGATTTCTTTTTTCATACAAATTTCAGAAATATATTGCACAACCCTAGGGGTTATATTTGGGTATCATTTAATCGGTCAGTGAATTAAACAGATTTTGGTGAACAAAAAAATTAATTCGGTAAGCTGAATAAATAAAACTGGGCTGCGACAAATGGCCTGCAAAAAAATAAAAATTGGGCAACAAGAAATATAACAACGGGCTATTTAAAAAATATTTGGGCTTTAAATTATTTTTCATGCAGCGGCAAATCATGATTAGCATTTATTGAAATTTTGGCCTGCTGTAAAACTAAAAATGGAGCAACCAACTATCAAAAATGATCAGCAGACCGTGGATCGGATTTAATTCAGTGTTTGGAAGATCACTAATTAATTTTGGTTTGCTTATTTGACGATCAATGTGGCGGCGTGCGAGGCATTATTATTTTTATTATGGATGGATGGATGGATGTTTGTTACTCTTTTAATATGGAAAACATTAGGGATATCGAAGACTGAGAATAACACGTTTGATTTTGTGATGAGATGGGAGGCCACGTTTTGGATCGCGAAAGCAAATTCGGGTTTTTGCATTTAGAGCTGTGGCGGGGCGGCGCGACGCGGCGGCAGGGAGCGGACGCGCGCTACTTGACTTCACCAATCAACTTTGAAAAATGATCAGCAGACCGTGGATCGGATTTAATTCAGTGTTTGGAAGCTCACCAATTAATTTTGGTTTGCTAATTTGACGATCGATGTGGCGGCGTGCGAGTCATTACTATTATTATTATGGATGGATGGATGCATGGATATTTGTAACTGCATGGATGTTTGTTACTCTTTCACGCAAAAACTACTGAACGGATATGGATGAAATTTGGCACAGAGATAGATTATAGTCTGGAATAGCACATAGGCTATATTTTATCGACGAGAACGGGAATTAGCGCGGGTGAAACCGCGAGGCACTGCTAGTAATATATATATATATACCTAAGCAGCCCGGCGTCGTCGCACAGGGCACAGGTAGGTATTTAACGAAAATTTTATATATATTATAAATTTTAACATGTACCTACCTAGTATACACACTCACGCAGACGATTTCAAGCATTGACTCTGACTCCCCACAGTACCCCAGTGACGCCCTACATCACATAGGTAACTTTTATTTTTTTTAAACTTTTTTTATTACACTATGCGCCCCGCGGCTTCGCCCGCGAACCAGAGTTTTTTTATACAACTTTCAGAAATTTATAACACAATCCCTAGGCGTTATTTTGTTAAAATAAAAAATACATGTCAAATTATTTATTTTATAGTTTATTTATACTGAGTTTTGAGTAAATTGAATCAAGGAAAAATAATTTTCTAAACAAACTTTAACCCCATCAGAAGTTAATTTTTGAAAATTTTATTAGCGTTTTGGATCGCGAAAGCAAATTTGGGTTTTTGCATTTAGAGCTGTGGCAGGGCGGCGCGACGCGGCGGGGCGCGCGGCGGCAGGGAGCGGACGCGCGCTACTTGATTTCACCAATCAACTTTGAGCCTTACTTTTTGTGTGCTTGCTTGTAAATAAGGTTCCTGACCACAGAAATCCTAGCACTAGAAAAGTTATTTCTCTGATTGATTACATAGGTAATTAGGTACCTGCATCCGAAACGTTTGTCGCCACCTCTACTAATATTGTAAACGCGAAAATTTGTAAGTATGGATGGATGGATGTTTGTTACTCGTTCACACAAAAACTACTGAACGGATCTGGATGAATATAGATAGATTAAATATAGTCTGGAATAACACATACGCTATATTTTATCCAGAATTCCCACGGAAAATTCCGGTAATTTCGCGGGTGAAACAGTACCTACCTACTATTTTAATTGGGAAAATAAATAAAACAATGAAATATGAATGTTAACATTAAAATTTATGACAGTATGTGTGTAAGTCCTCGCACTCTGTGCAGCACATTTTGGGATATAACTTTATTTCTTTATTTCCAAGATTGACAGATAGAGATCATCTGTAGGAAAGCCCCAAAGATTTTAAACTTTGCTTAGTATTTACTAAGTTATTATCGGTCATAAAGTATCTACTTACATACCAAATTTCATCTAAAATACTAAGTATCTACATACCTACCACCACCAAATTTGTTCTCAATAACTTAAGTATCTACTGAGATTATTTATAACAAAAATTTACACAGACTTTCAATAATAGTATCTACCTAAAATAGTAAGATTTCAAACGCAGTACCAGTGATTACGGCTTATTTTCGCTTTTTTCTGCTTTACTTTTTTACAATTCTTTTGCCCATAACATTTATTATGCACCTCAAAAATGTAATTACTTGCTGTAACATAATAACGGTTTATTACTGCCCATGATTTTTTTATTCAGTTGCCCAAAAGTATTAATTTCATAGACCATACCGCTATTTATTCACTTACCAAAAATTTTATATTTGTCAGCCAAGTATTGCAGGTCGTTTTTATTTTACATCCGACCAAAATTTATTAAGCTGCCCAAATATTTATTTAGCTGATTTTTACCGCTTACCCCAATATTTAAAATAACTACCAATAAATTTACTCCCGTTATATTTCGTAAAAATAAAAATACATGTTCAATTTTTCACTTTATGCTTATTTTATTTATATTTAGGTACCTACCCTTCGCAGCTTCGTCTCGAAATCTCGAGTGAATCGACAAGGAATAATAATTTTCCATACAAACTTTAGCACACATCGTAATGTATAAGTAGTACCTACCTTCTACCTACCTACTACAAGTCACTCATTTTCACTTGAAAAAATCTGACTTGAATACCTAGGAATTTTTGTTTAGATTTTTATTATAAAGACAAAAAGACCTACGCTAACATCTATGGCGCATCCATACATGCCGCCGGCTTATACCGACGGGTTTGCCGCCGGCTTTCAGACAAAGACATTTTCCATATCTTTGCTTTCAGTCCACCTTGCCGCTGAATTTGCCGCCGGCTTTACCAGCGGCCTGCAGATGCGGTCATTTCGTTATTTATATGAATACGACAACACTACCACTCCGTATCGAAGCCGCAAGCAAAATGCCGCCGGCACCATAAGCCGCGCGTGCCGCAGGTAAAAGATGCGTGTGCCGGCGCGGGCGGCATGGCCGCCGGGCATGTGTGGATGCGCCATAATGTTATGGGCTAGTATATAGTTCGCGTCATGTAAGAAGAACGCTGGCGGTCAAGCTGCGCAGAAGGCGATTTATGGGTCTATTTGGAGGTAGGCGGTGGGGCGCGGGGTGGAACTGGTGGAAGGGTCATGCGCCGCATGCTTGCCGGTGCGCTATTGGTTCGTCAGTTGACATTTGCTATATCACACGTCACGTTTCTTGTCAAAATACCATCGCGCAAAAAAGTTTACGAAATGGTTTTACATTTTAATGGTTTTTGGAAATTATGCACAAAGGTAAAGGAAATACCTCTAGAGACCGATTACTGTAAAAGCGATCATTTGGTAGATATGATGACAGAAACATTTATTATTCGTGTCGGGGATGATGATTCTGACTCAAATAATGATGAAAGCTCAAGTGACGACAGCGACGATGATGAAATAGCAACCTCCAGTATCAATCCCGCGTCCTCATCTGGTTTCACGTCACCCAAGACGACTTAATGGATGGAGTTGCTACACTACATTATTTTTTTGTAATTAGATTAAACATTCTAAACTGAATCGAACTTGTTTTTAATTTTATCTAATATTATTTTCTAATAACCAACACCATTGCGAGTGAAATATTAGTTAAAAATAGGCATAGCAAATTGGCATAGTACTATCGTACGCGAGTGTACCCATGCGCGAACATACCCCTTCCACTTTCTTCCAGCGTTCTTTTTACGTGACGTATTCCTATCTTTTGATGGTGAATTAATCTCAACCTTTTATTTCCTCTTGTTAATAGGTAGGTAGGCAAAGTACAAACATGTGCAAGCAAATAACATTCAGAAGCTAGGCAACAAAAGAACTTCCGATTGATCACCTCGGATATTTATCAAAACAATATGAAGCAAACTAACAACACAGAACCACCACTATGACACATTTTATACTTAACCAAAACGTCCAAAACCATCTGTTGCCAATCATTTTATAACCATAGGTTTAAAGTTTTAGACAAGTTTATAGGTACCTATTTTACCTTTATGACGTTGCCATAGTACCTCTAGCTAGTATCTCTTAGTAGGTATATTACCACCACATTATTTTAGGTTCTATTGCCTTAATAGTGTTCTTAGAATTTAGAGGTAGTATCTACCTATAAAATTTAGACTGAATGATTTTTATAAAAGCTTTTTTTGGCATAAATTTTCGATTAAATCTCATCATTATCATCAACCTATACTAGTCCACAAGTGGACATAGGCCTAATGAGCACCAAAGCGCCCTATTTTCAGATTGCTGCATCAAACAAAATTAAATCATTTACGTAATTCAAAGTACCTACATTTGAAATAAAAAGTTAAGATATTAATTTCTCAGAATTATTTTCTGGCCTAATTCCAAAAAATCACACAAAATTATATTAACTCAAAATATATTTTTATTGGGGTATATAACTACGAGTTCGAGTATGACAACTCGAAAAATTAAATACAAGATTTGTTTTCCCTTCAACAACATTTTTTGAGTCCACTGAAATGTGTTGTATTTCGATTCGACTTAGTTTCGATCTAGGTGTGCAAGATGATCTTTTAATTGTTTTTGAAGACATTCAACAAGATATATTATTATATCACCTTCGCTTATGAGAACCATTTATAATATAGTAATGTCAGCAAGGAACGCATTCGAGTCGGCGTCAGCCAGCGCCGGCGAGAGGGCAGCTAGGGGAGGTCGGAGGAGCGGTCGGAGGAGCGGTCGGAGGAGCGGTCGGCGAGCGGCGCGTCCCGGCAGCAGGCGCGGCCCGCGCTCTCGGGCAGCAGGCGGCACGGGCACGGCGCGCGCAGCACGAGCACGCGCGCGCGCGGGAGAGTGCACCAGTGAGGGGGCGCGGGTCAGGAGTCGGGGGCGGGGGCGGGGGCGGGGGGCTCCGGGGGCGGGCCCGACTCCAGCACGGCCGCGCCCGCGTACGAGCGCGCCACGCTCATGCAGGCCTCCAGCACCGTCCACTGGTCGCCGTCCAGCACCTCCACGGAGGACAGGTTGGCGGCGCCGTCGTCTCCGCCAACCGCGTACAGCTTGCAGCGGTGCGCGCACACGGCGGCGTTGCGGCGCGCCACGTGCATCGCGGGCGCGGCGCCCCACGCGTCGCGCTCGGCGCGGTACCGCTCCACGCTGCGGCGCACCGCCGGCCCGTCGTGACCGCCCACCGCGTACAGCGCGCCCTCCAGCGCGCCCACGCCGGCGCCCGAGCGCCGCGCCGCCATCTCCGCGACCGGCTCCCACGCGTCCAGCTCCGGCCGGTAGCGCTCCACGGACGCGAGGCAGGCGCGCGCGGCGCCGTCGTACCCTCCCACCGCGTACAGCGCGCCGCCCAGCACCGCCACCGCCACGCTCGAGCGCCGCGTGCTCATGCTGGCCACGGGCCGCCACGCCGCGCCCTCCGCGCCCGCCTCCAGCGCCTCGCACGAGCTCAGCCCGGTCGCGCCGTCGAACCCTCCCACCGCGTACAGCACGCCGCCGAGCGCCGCCACGCCGAGCGTGGAGCGGCGCGCGCCCAGCGCGGGGCCCGCCGCCCACGAGTCCGTCGCGCACGAGTACACGTCCACGCTGCGCACGCGCAGGGTGCCGTTGAACCCTCCCACCGCGTACGCGCGCTCGCCGACAACCGCCAGCCCGGCGCGGCAGCGGCGCGAGGGCAGCGGCGCGACGCGGCGCCAGCGCGCGCCGTCCAGCCGCAGCGCCTCCGCCTCGCGGATCGCCTTGGGCGCCTGCCCGCCGGCCACCAGCAGCCAGCCCGCCTCGCGCGCGCCGAGCCGCGGCCGCGCGCGCGCGCTCTGCGCCGCCGCCGCGCTGCGCCGCTCCGGCCGCATCAGGTGGAACGACAGCGCCTCGATGAGCAGGTCCTTGACGCGCAGCGGCGCCGAGGCGAGCGGCTCGGCGGCGGCGCGCGCCACGAGCGCGTCCTGCGACAGCAGCGGCAGCCGCACGTGCTCCAGCAGCTCCCCGAGCCGCGGCCGCCGCGCCTCCGCGTCGTGCTGCATCCAGCGCAGCACGCCGTCCAGCACCTCCTCCTCCTCGGGCACCGCCAGCCGCTCGCTGGCCAGCAGCTCGGCCAGCGCGCTCGGCTCCAGCGCCAGGAACTCGTCGGCGCGCAGCACGTGCGCCGCGTGGCGCTCCACGTAGAGCTGCGCGGCGCGGGCCAGCTCGGCGCAGGCGTGCAGCTGCGCGAAGGCGCGGATGCCGAGCGCGTTGTCGGGCGCGAGCGCGCGCTGCAGGAAGGCGGCGGCGGCGGCGCGCGCGCCCTCCACCTGCAGCAGCGAGGCGGCCTGCAGCAGAGCCTGCACGTTGCGCTCCGTCACGAGGAGAGAGCCGGGCGCGTACACGTACTCCACGACGGCGCGCAGCGCGGCGCCCTCCACGCTGCGGATGCGCACGCAGGCGCGCGACGCCTCCTCGAACTGCGTGAACATGGCCAGGAAGTAGGGCGAGGCGGCGGCCAGCACGGCGCGGTGCGCGCTGAGCGGCGCCGACTCCTCGCCCGCCTCGCTGACCGCCGTGAGCGTCACGTCGGTGAGCGCGCCGCCGCGCCGCAGCCGCGCCAGCGCGTCCAGCACGCGCGCCGCGTGCGCGCCCTCCCCCTCGCCGCCCGCGCCCTCCGCCCCGCGCCACTCGCCCGCGCGTTGCGACGACTCGTCCAGCGACGACTGCGAGGGACACCGCACGATGCTGTAACGCAACCACCGCTCTCATGCAGCCCTCCGCTCTTCCTTCACCAGCAGACGCGAGCCCAAAACTTACCTGAATCTCCCTCTCTCCCGATCATCTTCCACGACGCTGTTTTCGATTCCACTAAAAAATTACATTATATTATTAATTTTCTTTGGACTCAACATTTAGCGTTTTTTTTATTTATTTTATTATTTTATTTTATTTATTTGGAAAACAAACAGCTTATTCAACAACAATAGTTGAAACTTATGGGTAACTTAAGCCTAACAGTTTCCGCATATGGGTAATCAATGTTCTGTGTCTTTAAAATTGAAGTATTGAATTGAGTTGAAGTAAAATCTAAACAAGTAAACTTAACTAGTGTACTATACTTTAAACTACTATATATTATACTATTAATGTAAAAATTTTAAATCACTAGTTCTTTGTTACTACAATAGGGTGCTAGTATAGCATTTTTCTAAGTAAGGTACATACAACATAAGTACCTATTTGTTGAGTTTAAAGATTTTAACGTCAGTTATAGTCTTGTCTAGGTATATTATTGTCTTTTTTACTGATCTGCTTCTCTAGTCAGTGATGCACATGAAGAGGCTACTGTGTGCCACATTTCACTGCAGCTGTTTGATACAGCGGCAATCCTCTTTCTACAATGCAATTTAGTCTGAGCCTGGTAGGACAGTAGACGAGGGAGCCCTCCTATACTGTCCTACAAGTCTCTCAATTTAAGTCCTGTTTTAAAAAATGCAAGCATTCCTTTCCGGCATTTTTTTCTATCTAATCTAGTCCCATTTGGTTTGTTGGTGATTTTTGGGTTTTAAGGTTAGATAGAAATTATTCAACTCAGCCTTGAAATCACTCTAGCCTGACTTTGAACATTGCTGCACCACTCAGTTGGTGCTCGACATTTGAATCGAGGGAACTTAGCAAATAAAAAACCTGACATACCTTAACATAATCATCGCACCTACTACAGAGCCCTACCTACATGATTAAAGTTGAAGAAGTTCCTGATATTTTAGATAGCTACGTACAGCAAAGGCAAGAGGACGGGCGGAGGCTCTCACTCACATACGATCTCGGTCGCCGTCCGCGCTCCCGTCCATGCTGAGCGCACCAGCGTGCACCCGCCTCGGGCAGCACTACCCGGTTATCATCGCGCTATCCACACCACACACTCAAACACACACTCAACTTTTAACGAGTATCTAAGGTCTTTGAAAAAATAAGGAACTGTCTTGTCTATTATGCTAATACAATACAATCAGAAATAAAACAATGGCTCCAAGTACTTTGTGAATTGAATGCTCTCGGTAGAGAGTATGTACTGTTCCTTGCAAAGAGAATATAAATATTATGTTCCTTCAACTTCAACTTCAACTTCTTGATTATGGCTCTGCGTCTGGTTTGGCGCAATTTTGCCAATGACCGTTTTTGGATAGCATCACAAGGTTTCTAGAAATTAAGGCTAGTATTTAAAGTGGACATTCTTTGAAAATCATTGTTTAACTAAATAAATTACATACAGAAAGTGTACATACTATATTAATACGCATAGATATTTTAATAATAAAAACAAAACTATAATAAATGGAATATGAATACAAAAAAAAAACAAAAACTTTGCTACAGTTTAATGTCATTATTATATACAAATTTACAAAGAGCAAAGTTTACTTTGGGAGAGAAAATGAGAGATAAAATACTTTTTATACATGTAGGGCGAGGAACGTCTAATGGAAGAGTTTCAAGTAAGGAAGATGAAGTTATGGGGCAGCTGAAAAATATGTGATCTACACTGCCTTCATCGAGACCACACTCACATACTGAGTTGTCCCTGATCCTAAGTTTGAAAAGGAAAACCGGTGAACATGTGTGTCCTAATCTGAGTCGACATATGGTTGAGGTGGTAACTTTATCGAATTTACGGAATTTAAAAAACCAAGGCTTTCGAGGGATATCAGGTTGTACATCTGCATAATGTTTGCCCTTGATGAGTTTTGAGGCGTTCCAGAGTTCCGACCAGGATTTTTGCAGATGGACTTTAGGAAGTAGACATATATCATGACAATAGGTTTTAAAATGCTCAAGAGACCCCAACTGAACCGCAGCTTTTGCACAGGCGTCAGCAGTTTCATTACCTGGAATTCCAGAATGGCCTGGGACCCAAGCTAAAATTACATCAATGCTCTGTTTACTACATTCATATAGTGCCTGACGGATTTGGAGTATTAAAGGAAAACAAGAAGGGTCCCTAAAAGGGTTAGAAAGGAGAGATTGTAGACAACTTCTGGAATCAGAGAAGATTATGGTCTTGTGTAACTTATGGGATATAATAAAGAGGATGGCTTCGAAAATAGCTACAGCTTCACCCGTGAAAACTGTTGAGGAAGGAGGACATTTGAAACTTAAAGTTATGTTTGAGAAGGGTAACCAAACCGCTACACCAACTGCACTATCTGGAGATAACTTAGATGCGTCAGTAAAAATTGATCGCCACCCACTATACTTTAAATCAACTTCCGAGTTAAAAATACCTCTAGGGTCTACAGAATTTTTGAATATGCCAAAATTTAAAAGTACTTGAGGACGGAAAGTTAGGGCATCAAATGGGGTTGAGAATAATGGATGAATTGGAAACTGTAGGATCGGATTTGGAAATTCAGTGATTTTTTTAAAACTACTTAGGAGACAAGGGATTTTATTCGAATAGCGGAATAAACTAATAAGATGATTTAATTTGGAAAGAAGAGGGTGATTAGGGTTTTGATATAATTTGAATAAAAATCTATCAGCGAGGAATTGCCTACGTAAGCACAAAGGAGGTTCGCCGCCCTCCACTTGCATGGCATTGATGGGAGATGATTTCATGGCTCCAAGAATAATTCGTAAGCCTTTAGACTGAATTTTGTCCAATTTATCCAAACCGACTTTATTACATAGGTTGAGGAGAAACGAGCCATAATCAAAATGGCTTCTAACTAAAGCATTGAATAATAATTTTTGGGTGTATGGATGAGATCCCCACCATACACCAGATAGAGAGCGAAGGATATTAATATTCTTTTCACATTTTTGAGCAATGGAGTTGAAGTGAGATATTCCTGTCATTCTAGTATCTAGTGTTATGCCTAAGAATTTTACCGTATTGGAAAAAGGGACAATATCTTGACCAATAAAGATATCCATAGGTGAAGGTGGATTTTTTTTAGTGAATATTACCGTAGAACATTTAGAAGCAGATAGAGATAGGCCATGGTCATTAAGCCAATCATTGAGATATGATAGAGCCGAGTTAAGTCTATTTCTAGCTTCTTCAAGGCAAGAAGTAGAAATATAAAGAGTCAGGTCGTCAGCATATTGTAACACGTTACAAAAGGAGTTTACGGTTTGGTCAAGATCACATGTATAAATACTGTACAGTAATGGGCTTAGAACAGAGCCTTGTGGGAGACCCTTCCAGACTAACCTAGGTGAGAGGAGTCCACAACTCGATTTAATAATAACAGTACGTTCTATCAAAAAGTTACAAATAAATCGTACCATCTTTTCAGGAACTCCCAGGAGTAGGAGTTTTCTCCGCAACACCGGAAGCTGAACATTATCATATGCTGCACAAATATCGAGGAATACTCCTACGAGATATTTTTTTTCTTTAAATGCTATGTGAATGTCTGTGGTCAATAAACTTAAATTATCAAGAGTACCCATATTTTTTCTGAAACCAAATTGTGATTTAGATAAGACAGAAGAGTTCTCCGACCACCATTGGAGACGACGGTTGATCATATGTTCTGTTACTTTAGCCATAACAGAGGATAACGCAATGGGTCTATGACTAGATGGGTCCGAGGGATCTTTACCAGGCTTTAGAACCGGAACGATAATTTGTGTTTTCCATTGTTCAGGAATTGAGCCAATATCATATAAGGAGTTAACAAGCGAAAGATATATTTGTTTGGTGCTGTTAGATGCTTTAGTAAGGAAGGAATAAGGGATTCCATCTATCCCCGGGGATGAGTCTCTAAGACCATCAAGGGCAAGAGAAAGTTCACCTAATGAAAATTGAGCGTCGAAACTATTTGTAGAAGGAAGGAATGTAGGAGCAGACGGGACTTCACAAGATGAAGGTGCTAAAGGAGGTGCAAGTTTGACAGCAAAGGCCTCAAGCCATGAGGAAGGATCATTAGCAGGAGGATTGTCAATAGAGGAGGACCCTCGAAACCGTCTGATCTGCCTCCATACTAGAGACGGAGGAGATCTGGGAGATAAGCTTTCACAAAAACGTATCCATCCCATCCTTTTTTTTTTTTTTGTAAGCTTCTTAAACTTGGCCGCAGACTTTTGAAAGATCAAAAAATTTTCAGTGGTCATAGATTGGCAATAAGCTATTTCGGCCACCTTTCGTTCCTTTACTGCTGCTGTGCACTCTGAGTCCCACCAAGGGGTGGAAACTTTAAAACCACGGGATTGTCTTTTAATAGGGATAGAATCGTCTGCACATAAAACAATATGATTAATTAATTCAGTGTATGATGACGTAGGATTATGTTCAGAAATTGAAAAAGATGATAACCTGTTGTCCAAAGAGGATGAATATGAGGACCAGTCAGCATCAGAGAGAATATATTTCAGAGAGGGGGATGGGTTACGAAGTGGGACGACACAATTCGAGTTATTGATGGAAATGACAATGGGAAAATGGTCACTGCCAAATGTATGTGGTAAAACTTTCCATAGAGTGTCAGGAAATAGAAGAGGAGAGCATAAGGATAGGTCTATAGCACTTTTTGGATTTTGATTGGGATAAGCTCTGCGGGTAGGGGACCCGTCATTGAGTAGGCAAAGATTAGCTTCATCAAATATTTCTAAAAGGGAAAGACCAAACAAGTCCGAGTGACTATGGCCCCATACGATGTTGTGACCATTAAAATCTCCCATAATGACTTTCGGCGAAGGAACAGAAGATAAGAGTAGTAAGATATCCGGAATAAGAGAGGAATTAGGGTGAGGAATATATATCGATATAAATGAAATATCAAAGGCCTTGACACCAACAGCGTTGATGTCAGGAGGCAGGGATGGGAGGATGATCTGTGAATATGAAAGGGAGCGCCTTATTAATATGGCACTCCCGGCACGCCCGTCAGCCCTGTCAGCCCGGAGACAAGAGAAACCTGATATCCAGAAATGGGAACCAGGCTTCAACCATGTCTCCGAGACAGCAATGATTGACGGGCGTACCGAATTGATTACGTGAGATAGTTCGTGTTTTTTAGCACGAATGCTTTGGCAGTTCCACTGAAGAATAGTCAGCTGAACCATTTTGTGAAGATAGAGAGAGTAATTGGGATAACTTAGAGGCAACGTTGTTCGGTAAGGGGTGTGGGTGAGGGTTATTATGCAGAATATTTATAATAAGTGATAAAAGAGTTTCTAACATGTTGTCATTCTGTGAAGGAGACTGACTTAGTGCACAGCCATTTTCAACTGTAGAGGTTGGATTTGTAACTATAAGTCTATGGGCTATCTTATCAAAAGATTTGTTTACAATTTTAGGCTTTGGGGAAGTATAGACAGTTTTGGTATATGAACGACCAGGTTGAGGAGAGTGGTGTGAGATGTTAGATAGTGAGCGTGATTGTGAAGAGTCCTGAGAGAAGAGATCTTGAGACACCTGTGCATATGAGCGTGTAACCCTAGGGTTCCTCCTAAATTGTGATGCAGCTTCCTCATAAGAAATAGAATTTTGAGCCATGGCCGATTTGATCGAACGCTGTCTTTCCTGCTCTGGGCAGGTTTTGTTTATAGCGAAATGTCTCCCTGAACAATGGATACAAGTGGCATCAAGTTCGGAGATGGTGCATGAGTCAGCTGAATGTTCCTTTGCGCAACGGTAACATCTTGGTTTAGACCTGCATTGATTTTTTGTATGTCCAAATCGACAACAGACATGGCATACAATCGTCGGGTATTGGTAAATTTCGACAGGTAAAGAGTTGTAATAAAGAAAAATACGTGGAGGGAGGAATTGACCCTTAAATGTAATGACAACTGTTTGGGTGGGGACCCAAGAGGCTTTTCCATCATCAAGTACTTTTCTATTAAGGCGACGAGCTTTTAAAATTATACCACAGCCTACAGGAAGTGTGATATCATTAGCAAGTTCCTCCATGGACAGGTCTGTAGGGACCTGTCGTACAAGTCCCATGCGGGTCACGTTGTATGTGGGGATCTGTGCGACATATTTACTCATGTGTAGAATAGGGTTGGAGATAAATTTATTCGCATCTTCAAATGATTTAAATTCTACTTGAATTTTGTTCCTACCTACTTGCTTGACGCCCTCTGGGCATATATTTTGAATTTTGTGGGTTGCCAAGAATTTACCAAACTTTATAGCCCTAATTGTGGTACCAGCTGCTGGCTCAGGCTCTGACCTGGAGACTGTCACAATGAAAGGTCCTTTGTCATTATCTGTGTACAGATTGGATGCTCCTACTACGATGGATGGGTGGGTATACACTGTTTGGATTGATGGAACATTCAGCTCCGTCGAGCTTTTTTTCGCCGGAGCGTCATCATCGCGTATTAACCTTCTTTTCATAGCCTTAGGATCAGGGGGATCAGGAGGGAGAGGGGGTATGGGGTCTTCATAGGCCAACTCCATGTCTCGCTTCTCAGTCAACCACGACCAGAAACGGGACAGAGGAGTTGGTGATGGAAAAAGATGATTTTAATTGTACTATATTATATAATATATTTCTACTTTTTAAATAATTGTAATTATGATCGTAACAATGCTATTAGTGATTTTCAAAGAAATGGCAAATATAATAAAATGTGAGTAAAATAAAAGAAAAGATAATTTTTACAACCTTCTTCCGCTATCCGTCAAATCGAATCGTTTTTGTCTATTATGTTCCTTGATTGATTGAATGCAAGGAAAGGAAAGGAAGGAACCAAGCAACATAACAGTATGTTTACAAGGAACCTTAATCAACTTCAACTTCTTGATTATGGCTCTGCGTCTGGTTTGACGCAATTTTGCCAATGACCGTTTTGAAAACATCGCAAGCTTTTATTTAATAAGTAATGAGAAATATAAAAATATTAATAAGCAATATTTATACTTAATAAAGAAGAAAAATTCATTAGAACAAAAACCTATATGAAACTATGAGCTACAAAGATAAAAGGAAATACCTAAACTAAAATATAGAACTAAAGTAACTCACAACTAGGTACAGATTAATAAATATTTACAACAAATAAACAAAAAGGAAATAAACTTACTATTACAACCTAATATCATTATTATAGACAAATTTACATATTAAGGCATAGTTAATTTTGGGGGAAAAGCAGAGAGATAAAATAATACTATACATACCTTATTCAGTGATGGATGATTGAATGGCTCTGAGCTCTCTTTTCTCGGAGTGTGTCATTATTTCACTAGCAGGGTGATCTTTTTAAAAATGGCAAATCTGCCAGACTCTGGCAAAAAACCTGCCAAAATCTGCCAAACTCGTCTACAGAAAATGCCAAAATATGTCATCATAATTTGCTTTTAATGGGGCGGGAATTAATAATAAAAATACGTTTATTGAGGTATTTTAATAAAATTTTAATCAGAAATTTCAAACACTATTCAGTAGGAATTATTACATTATTTTTGAATAATTTATGTGTGGGTAAGCTTTGGATAGTGTCGGGGACCTTATTGTAGAAGCGTATACATTGGCTGATGACTCTGATGGATGAGTGATGAAAGATTTGGAAACTTTGTGGAGTCACTTGCGTGACTTTGCCATTTTGTTCTTATTTCTAGTAGGTATTGAAGATAAGGTTATCACAGTTTTTCTTAACTGGTGAATACTTTTCTTGACATATAGGTAATAAAGAAGGATGGCAATACCCGACCCATCTCGAATAAAAATAAACAAGGGTCGTGTAGACATAGACATGTAGGTAATAATTACTGCTGGTTTTTTTATTTAACTACCTAAAGATTTTTCTAACAATCATTTGCATTTTGAAACCTGGGAGAAAAATATATTTTAATTTATATTTTGTGCGAGAAAGACACGAATGGTAGGTCGCCTACAAAAAGCTTAGAACGTGACTACTTTTGTGAATGTCAATTTCAAAGTAAATCAAGTAGGTAACAGAAAGCCAAAGCAAAAATATATTGGAAAGACGATCATTTATTTTAATGAAAATAACCTTATAATTTACTATCTCATTACGTCTCATAATCTTAAAGCATACCTACCTACGTAGAAATAGAATAAACGGGAATTCGCCGTAATATTAATGAGAAATAATGTGACCAGCTCTGAAAAAAATATTTCCTAACTGAAAGGTTGCGCTTTAGTATGAAATAATAAATAAAGTTTTCGATTTATTTTGAAAAATAATAAGAATCTTTAAAATCTACCAGAATCTGCCACATTTTTAATTCGTCAGCACTTTCTGCCAGAGTCATTTGGGAGCCAAATCTGCCCAAATGGCAGAAATCTGCCACAACTCAAATGGTCACCCTTTTCACTAGAGTAGATAGTTAAATAAACCGTTAGAACTATATTTTATATATCTGTGATAAACCGTTAACATGATTCCACAACGATAACGTTATGCCGCGATTCAATAACTATCTAAAACACCTTATCGATCTTCCCGGACGACGCGCGACGACGATAACGAATTTCAAAAAACGGGGCGGCGGCGCGGTGGCTTGCATGGCCCGCAGCATTCGCGAAGACGCTTACCGTAAACGGATCGTGAAATCAAAACCAGTGAAATGTGAAATAGCAAGTGAGTGAATATAAAGCTTTAGTTAAATTTGGTTCGTGAGTAAATGAGTGAGTGAATCGAACATAATTTAGTTTATTATTATTTGTAAACAAATGTTGAGGACAGGAAAAAACAAATAGGTAATAAGTTGTACAATGGGCGGCCTTATCGCTATGAGCGATTTCTTCTAAGCAACCTTTGGATGGACATGGAGTAGAAGCGTAAAGTGAATGTAAACATGAGCTTATCGTCAAAATCTCGTTTTATAAAATTTTCTAACGATGCCTTAAAATGTAAACACACTGAAGCGGGAGGCGGAGCGGAGGCGAAGGCGTTTGAGTTGTATTCTATGTAATCCTATGAAAGCCTACACACACACCGCAGGCCGTGGCGATGCGGTGCCATAGGAAAAGCCGCCACGCCTTCGCCTCCGGCTTCAGTGTGTTTCGAACTTTAATGTTGACATTAAAGGCAGAAAACAAATTTGCGTGTCGTGGCGCGCCAGAAGCTTAACGGCATAATAGGGCATCGTTTCACTCGTTCAGCTACATCTATCGTGAAATTCTCAACGTCCTAGTTTTAAACAATTCATAACGATAGATAATTAGTAAACCTAAATTTGCATGCCCTAGACTAAGGCAAAACATGTATGGTACTATTATCTAACCACCACCTTTGTGACCCTTGTTTGCAAATAAATGATTGTATTTGTATTTGTAAATTATTTTAACGGTTATCGTTCACCATTTTGATAGTTTCGTTAAGTGAATGGAATATTTGTTTGTTTGACCCCACTGACCTGTATCTTATCTATACAACTTGTATATATAGAGGTCAGTGTTTGACCCACTCCCCACAAACTGTCAATCCTTCAAGTCTTCAACTTTTTGAATATGGCTCTGTTTGTCTGAGTCTTTGGTTTGAATCCGAATTTTATTCAGACAGTGTGATTGGTTCCGGTCAGGGCGAGGCCGGACATTTTGTTGGAATCACTATTTTATATCTATTTAATTAACCCTAGAGACCTAACCTTCGCAAAAACTCCTTAAAACCTAACCATACGTCGATTCTACGAGTATATTTTGAGCTCTAATATTTTATGAATAAGGTGCACCGAGGCGATTGCAACTATGGGGTGAATGTGACTAATTGATTTATCTTTCATTCTAACGATTTTTGATGAGCACACCTTCTATTGGTGAACAGACAAATTAGTGTTAGTCCCAGAAAATAGCAGATGGCGCTCCTACCTATGAAACTGTTTGACCGAGAGACTTTTTTCTGAAAGACACCTTTTTGGACAAGTGTTTGTTGACGACCTGCGTGCAAACTTTTATAAAAAAAAATATAAAACGTAGTTTCTGTGCAGTTTCAAAAGAAGAAAAGTAGAAATACTAACCGTAAGTAGCTTTTCCGGTAATAAATATAATCCTACGTCACATATTTCGAATAATATTACAACAGTTACTTTCGCCTCTTTTTTTTGTGTTGCGGGGCGATTGTAGCTATTTTGATAAATTATGGCTAGTTGCAATAGCCCTTATGTTTTTGTATGGAAAATGTGAATCACTAGTGATGTTTAGTGTCGATAGAATAGTATGTCGATATTTTGTAAATAAACTGTGCATTGCGATATTTGTTTTTGCTGCCTTAATAAAATAGGAAAAAGTCTATATATAGTGTATTTTTATTCATATTTTGGTCATGTTCTTATTAAAAATAACATTTAAAAAATTTAACCATGTTTTATTTTCCGAATCCATCGTTGCCGGTTACAGTCACATAGGAAAAAGTTATCGATGAATGTAGTCCCAACACTAATTCTATGGAGCGCAGTTGCATTCGCCCCAGAAAAAACGCAAAGCATTTTTTATGCTACATCCTGCGTTTTAGTACTGTTTGAAATCGTTTATGCGTAAATATGGATTCAAGGTTATATAGTTATATAATTCTTAGGTTTAAAGCAATAAGCACAAACAAGTTACACTAAAAAGTCACATTCGCCCCAAAGTGGGGCCAATGTAACTTTATCTGTTTTAACAGAGACTGTATTGTAAAAATATCTAAAATACACTATTATTCAACGTTATTTTAATGTAAAATATTTCATAGATATATGCTTTACCATATGGATTTACTACAAATTCAATTTTATCTTAATGGGCGATTATGGCAAAAGATAAAGTTAAAAATTCAAAGTTGATAGTCGCAATCGCCTCGGTGCACCTTACCTACTTACTACAGTTTCAGTTAGTTTTATCAATGGATTATAGGAACCCAGTATTATTGTACTACTTAAATAAAATAATAAATTTGTATTTTAATGTGAAAATATTTCTTTTACACCATGTTTTGTAGAGCACCAGTTTTTGGAGACCAAATGAGACGCTTAGTAGGTATGTACACCTACCTAAAAAAAATACTTATTTAAAAAAACAACACATACCTAATAACCCTGACTTCTTTGACGAACATAAATTATAACGCTCTTTTCATCCTGAAAAACACATAAAACCTATTTCTTACTTGGAAGCGCATTTTATGCAAAAAACCACTTTGTGTTCAAGACAAATTACCTAGGTACTGTTGTATTTTTAGCAATACCTACATAGTCCATTGAAAAGTTACATTTGGGGTTGCGTTTTTTAGAGGCCGCAATTTTATTTTTTTGATGTGTAGGGGGTGTCAGTGTACCTAAATTAAAAGCTAAAACCAAGTTTGTGGGGTCGCCCGCCACCCTTGTCCCACGGCCGCCATCTTGAAAATAGGGGTTGAAATGGTTTTGACGATATATCTTTTAAACTATTATAATATTTGATAAAAAAAAATTAATAACATTTTTTGTTGCTAATTAATTTCTCTAGGTACATACTAATAGTTCAAGAGTGATATCGTAAAAACCATTTCAACCCCTATTTTCAAGATGGCGGCCGTGGGACAAGGGTGGCGACCCCACAAACTTTGTTTTAGCTTTACACTGACCTACACATCAAAAAAATAAAATTGCGTCCTCTAAAAAACGCAAGGTACCTACCTACCTAAGGCCTAAAATTGTAACATTTCAATGGACAACAAGTTAGATAGACATGAGCCTTTTTATATGAATATTATATCTACCACGATATTAGGAAACTCGCAGGGCGAAACTGGATGAGAATGGCGCACCGTGTGGAGGCACAAAAGTTTGAAGTTTTACCCAGCAGTGGGTGAAGTCGGAATGCGGATGATGATCATGATTATACCACAGACTTAGCGATTCTTCATGTTAGGAGCCTAGTCTGGTTGGAGGTCATAACGGGATGATGACTGATCTTCAATTTGACCTAGATCAGACTCGGCTCCTAGATTTTGTCTTTGCATGGGTTGTACAGGCAACGTACGAATTTTCAGCATGATTTTGAGCCTGGTTCTTCTAACTGAAGTAATTTTATGAAGATGCATAATATGCATCTTCTACGTAAAATCACACTTAATCATTACCTACTTGGTACAGCCATGGTATCCTGGCTATCCTCCTGATCGAAAGGTTTATCTTGAGTATCACTTTTAGCATCATCCACCTCGAGATCATCTTATTTTTCAATCAGTCAATTCATCCAAAGCACTACCGTCTTCCACTCTGAATAATAAACGCGTTAGGTATATTCAAATTCAAATAATTTATTTCAGACACCAGGTATATGGTCATCAGAAAACAAACATTCAGAAGCCATGGTAATAGATGCATTACCACGCTGTATGGCAACGCTGATGCGCTGAGCCAGATGCTCACCAGCTCTCGGGTCACGCGTCGCATCGACCGGACGCTCAGATATTTTTTTTTAAACCCGGAGAGCCTCATGCAAGATCAACGATGTCGAGGCGACGAGCGGAACCGAGTATTCACTCGGTTTAGCTCCGGCCACGTGGAGGACTTCTTGCAGGCACGTCTCAGACGTTTATTAGGGCAGCCCTATGACCAGCAGTGGACCGATATAGGTCGACGGTGATACGATGTGCATCCAAATAAAAAAAGTTTAAGATGAAAATATTTATTTTTTTAACATACATAGTGTTAGGGCACAAGAAGGTATTTTAATTCTACTTCTTATCTTATACACAACAATCAACATTTCTTATCGAGTAGTAATCAACCGAGCACTTAATACTTTTCAATTAGCAATAAAGATTATAACACCCAATCAAACGAGTCTTTATCGAACATTAAGCAGATACAAGAACCGTCAGCGGACGTCTGCAGCGCAGCGGAGCGTCGACATGAGCGTTCTCGCGACAGTGTTCCTACTGGGTGAGTGAGGGGCGGGGGTGGGAGGGGGCTACGTGAAGGACCAGGGCGCCAGGTGCGCGCGAGCCGGCGCGTTGAGGTGTTGCAGCGCCGCGCGCAGCCGCAGCCGTGCGTACAGCCGCGCCAGCGCCGTGCGCGGGAGGCACGCGCACGGCGCCGGCAGCGCGGGGGCCAGCGCGCGCGCCAGCCCCGCGCACACCCCGCGCGCCGCCACCCGCCCCGCCCACACCCGCCGCCACCGCGCCTCCAGCTCCGCCAGCAGCGCGCGCCCGCGCCGCCCCCGCGCGCACCGCGCCCACGCCGCGCACCCGTGCGCCAGCCGCAACGAGCGCAGCAGCGCCGCCTGCGCGCGCCGCGCCCCGCCGCGCAGCGCCACCGCGCGCGCGGGCAGCGAGCGAGCGGGCGCCGCCTCCTCCTCCTCCTCCTCCTCGGGCGGCTCGCGCTCGGCCGCCTCCAGCAGCGCCTGCAGGTCGTCCGCGGGCCCGCGGCGCGCGGCGGCCGGCGCGCGCGCGAGCTCGCGCGCCGCCCAGCGCCGGAAGCGCACGCGGAACTCCGTCGGCGCGAGCCCCTCCGCGCGCTCCGCCCAGCGGCGCAGCGGACCCAGGCCGCAGCGCGCCAGCGGCACCGGCTCCTCGGCCCGCTCCGCCAGCAGCAGCGCGCCCTCCAGCGTGAGGCGCAGCGCGCGCGAGAACTCCTCCGCCGAGTGCTCCTCGCCGGCCCACGACGCGACGCGCATGTCTCCGAGCGCCGCCGTCGCCGCGTCCGCGGAGCGCCGCAGCCGCGCCGGCGCGCCGCCGTCCGCGCGCAGCGAGCGCAGCGCCTCCGCCAGCGCGCCCGCCACGGCCAGCAGGCGCGCCGTGCCGCGCCGCGCCTCCCCCCCGCCCGCCGCCAGCGCCGCGCCCACGCGCGCCGACAGCGCGGCGCGCGCGTGCCGCGGGAGCGCCGCCTGCGCCGCGTCGGGCGCCACGCGCGCGCGCGTCAGCTCGGGCAGCAGCCGCGCGCCGCGCCGCCGGTCCTCCTCGCGCAGCGCCTCCACGTGCGCCCAGCGCGCGCGCAGCTCGGCCCCGTCCTCGGCGCGCAGCAGCACGTCGTAGGCGCGCAGCGTGTCGCGCAGCGTCAGCAGCAGCTGGTCCGGGTCGTGCAGCAGCGGCAGGCGGCCGAGGCGCGCGTGCAGCACGTAGGGCCGCTCCGGGGAGGCGCGCAGGGCCCGCGCTAGCCGCGCGAACGTGGGCCCGAGCGCGCTCAGCACGAGCCGCACGCGCACGCCGGCCTCCGCCAGCGCGGTCAGCAGGCGGCGCAGCGCGGCCGCCAGCTCGCGCGCGTCCGCGTCCTCGGCCAGCAGCCAGTAGGCGAGCGGCTGCGTCCAGCGCGCCCGCGCCGCGCCGCGCGCCGCCAGCACGAGCGCGGAGACGGCGCGGCGCGCGCGCAGGCGGCCGTCCACCTCGTGCAGCCCCACGAGGCGGTCCGTGTCCGTGTAGTAGAAGGCGCGCGGACGCAGAGGCACCTCGTCGAGGCAGAGCGCGGCGGCGCGCGCGGCGGGCGGCAGGCGGGCGAGGCGCGCGCTCAGCGCGGCCAGCACGCGCGGGTGCAGGCGCGAGCCGAGCGGGAGCGGGAGGCGGGCGAGGCGCGCGGAGGGCGGCAGGCGCAGAGTGCGGCGCAGCACGTCGTAGGCGCGCGGCGCGGCGAGGCGCAGCAGCAGCGCGCGCCGGCAGAAGGCGCGGTCGAAGCCGGCGCGCGCCGTGTTGCGCCGCGCCAACGTCTCGCGCAGCGCCAGGAAGCGCGCCAGCTCCTTGGGCACGCGGATGGGCGTGTGGGCGCCGTTGGCGCGCGGCGGCGGGGCGGCGGGGTGCGCGGTGGGCAGGCGCAGGGTGGGCACGGCGGTGCTGTCGATGAGCTTGAGGTTCTTCCCGCGGCGCAGCGCGCGCTCGAAGTGCAGGTCGCAGACGCGCAGCCGCAGTAACGCCTTGGCCGGCGCGCCCACCAGGTCTCCGCGTCCCACGGCCCACATCCACTTCTCGGCGCTGCAAGTTTTGTTATTTCTATTTTAATGTATAGGGATACCCGCGCCGCGTTGGATGCTCTGCTCGGTTTGTAGTGAGTTGATCGTAGCTACAAATTTATTAATTGAATTTGAAATCAACGATTTAAACTATTATTTATTAACAAAATCCTTATATTTAAGTAACAATAGGTCTGTGCAATAAAACGAAGCTAGGACAGTTTCTATTCATAGTAAAAAAAAAATATCAACTAATAATAGATTATTTATCCAAATATAATTGATGAATAGAGTGTACATATTAGTATATACCCAATATTAAAAAACTAATATTATACACTAAATATAGCCAGTATCAACTGATGGGGCGATGGACTCGCAATCTATCATCCAGAGCCAGTATCAACTGATGGGGCGATGGACTCGCTCCTCTTCATTTCATAAAAGATGGTTCAGATACAAAACGGACAGAAGTCCAGAACTTTGCAAGCGAGTTTTCGCCAACATGATGAAAGATTGCAAGAATGTTTGCGGCTATAAACCATTTTAGTGGAGAGATTTTAAAAAGCTTAGCTTTATTATTCTGTAAGATATTATACATTAGGTATGTATAAATAACTTTGATTGCATTGATCATATTTTTATTTTTTTGTAGTAAATAGTGAACTGACTGAGTATAGCATAGTATACCTACATAATTGTTAAGTTTACATATATGTATGTGGGTGGGTGCACCAGTGCTACACCAGGAACCAGTAGTACACCATTTCTACCTTCACATCAAAATATTAACCTTCTGTCAAAGTTCCCGCCACTTTTTTACATTTGTTAGCTGTGTTGTATTTGTATCAATTGTTTAATAAAAAATAAAAGTGATAAATATGGCATGTATATTGTATATCAGTAAAAAACGCATGATGCGAAACAACAATCATTAATTTCATTCCGGGCGGCCATATTAGTAAGATAATACACGTCGACGGTAAGTTTTATGAATCATTTTAAATATTTGTTTATATAAATCGTTTAAACTTATTTTACAATTAACTTCGTAATATGATGTAATAATAATAATAATCAAAGCCTTTTATTCAGACACTTAAAACCAAGGTTGCAGTAAGCTTAAAATTTATACATCGGCAACCTATACATATATCTGTTTGCCCTGTTTCGGCAAAGGCCTCTTCCAACTGTTTCCATTCCTCCCTTGCTCATGCAGTTCTAGACCAAGTTTGTCCTGCAGGACAAACGTAATATGATGTGTAAAGCAATAAAATTGCGTTTTTTATTTCATCAGAAAATGTTAATTTATTTTATATTATTTTAAATCAAAAGTTTAATCTATCTAATAGTTTATCTTAAAGTTTAATTTATCTATATAATATCTAATTTAAATCAAAAGTTGTCATTGGTAAACTAATGCAACACGAATTCATTGATTTTCTAGTAATTTATTTATTGGAAAACCAATGGTTAAGCTAACTTAATGAAATTGAGTAGGGGAACCTGGGGACACTTGATCCCTTGGGAGACATGATCACCCCCTTAGATATCGAAATCTATACTAGTTTTTTAAATTCCGATTTAGCAACATTGTAGCTCTTTGATGATTTGGAATGTTAAACGTGATACTGACATTCGTACATAGCCAACATCTGAGTATTAAAGGAAAAATGGTTTTGAAGACATTGATTCTTTTTTTGTAAGTTTATATTTTGGTTTGTTTGAACGGTTTTTTGGTTTGGAGATTCCTGGAGGAGGCATACACCGCCGAAGGCGGTCCATATCACAATAAATAAATAAATATCAAGAAACACGATGAATATTAATACATACCTACATTACATAATTATGTTTTACAATTTAATAGATTTTCTCGTAACTGCATGACCTTATATTTCGATGTAATTCAATCTTAGGTTTAAAATAATGTTAAGTATAGAAAAGGAATTATTTTATTGAATTTTGAAATGTGATTGGAATAAAGCTCTTTTTTTTTTTTTTTTATTTATTGAACGGTTTTTGATATAATAATTCTTGTTTGGTTTGAAAAATAGCTTAGAAATTCAGTTAAGAAAGTGTAGGTATTCTAAGTTTGTTCTAAGCAATTGTTTTCTTAACTTTTTTTAAATTTTGTTATAAGTACTAGGGATGGGGAGACTTGTTCCCTATCTGTTAGGGGAGACTAGATCCCGGGATCAAGTCTACCCAAATTGATTTTAGGTAGGTACTATTTTTTATGTTACAGGTTCTTTTCTACGTAAAATGCCCAGTATTTACAAGAAAAAGAAAGCTTAAAGCGTAGGCGGAGTTCCTATTAATTATTATTGTATACTTATTTGCTAGAATGTTGTTTAATATAATAAAAGCATAGTCGCTAATTTTTTTTTCAAAGTTGCTAGAATGTTGTTTAATTTTATAAGTACATTCATTTAATTAGTATTCAAAGTTGCTAGAATGATGTTTAAAGTTATAAGTACAGTAATTTAATTTTTATTCTTAGTTGCTGAGCTACTTCTTTGAAAATAGAGTAATTTTCAGTATTCTAATGATTGAACACAAGATTTTGGTAAATTTTGAGGCTGGTTAAATTATAATAACGTCTATATTAATTATAATAATCTAGTGATCTATACCTACCGGTTCATAATTAATTCAAAACATATAAATTAAAGACCAGGTAATTCTAATTAAAAAGTAATTCTAATTAAAAGTATTTCTACTGAATTTTTTTTAAAATTTCATAGAATACAGAACAGGCATCCCCTAAAATTAAAAATACTTATTAAAAACAAGTCATCTAAGGAACAGGGATACTTGATCCCCCATGATCAAGTCTACCCTACTGCAGTGAACAAGTCTCCCAGAATAGGGGAGACATGATCCTTTTGCCGACTTTTTTTAAAATTGTTGTAGTTAAATAATTACTGTCTTTAATTGGAAAATAACAGTTGTATTTAGTTGGTACTGAAATTCATTACACTAATCATTTAAAAAATGTTAACATAAGCTTATAACTTTGAGTTATTTGGTAAAATGTAAAGTGGTGATCAAGTCTCCCCAGGTTCCCCTAATTGAAGCGGAGAGCCAATTAAAGATTTTCATGTTTAGACACATTATAACAACTAATATTCCATTTGGTCTACAACTGGTGATTTAGCTTCTTGACAATTTGTTAATTGTTTCTTCTACATTTATGTTCACTTTATACACTGCATTCAATTATTATAAAGAAATCTTAAAATATCCACAATGTCCCTGTTGCAGACCAGTGGTTTATTACTGGTAATATCTACTCCGATTTAGGACCAGTAATTGACCACATGTATTTTTTACAGACACAATGACGGTTAAAAATAGGTATGTGTTAAAACATTGTTTTCTTTTAATTTTGATATGTATTATATTTTTTGGTTCTTTTTATTCATAAAATATATTTTATTGCCAGTTATGATTATGTAAGTGATATGAATCTCTTCATAATTATCTAGTTATTAAATCAGTTATTAACTTGTAGCATTTAAGTTTTATTTGAAACTAGTAGACTGATGAAAAGTTGTGATTGTTAAGTTCAGAACTTGTTATAATAATTTTCTTCACTTAAAGCAATCGTTTTATTTACTGGTTCACTACTGGCACAATGTCTGGTCTATTGCTGGTACAAGCAGGTCAACCTTAGGCACATTGCAACTTTCCACATTCATCTATAATATAAAAATGAATCGCAAAATGTGTTGGTAAGCGCATAACTCAACAACACCTGGACCAATTTGGCCAAATCTTTTTTTAAAATGTAGGCAGCTTTTTTTAAATAGGCGCAGCTAGTTGTTAAATAAAAAAAAACCTATTAACTATGAAATTCCAAATAAGCTACTTGATTCTATGGAAGACTAGCTGAATAACCTAATATTAATTTTTTGCAATGGTTGTTGTAATAATAAGGTCGCAATATCAAAATTACTTTCAAAATATTGCTTAATCGGCAACATTTTGAAAATAGCAGTTCCATACCATCTCAATGTACCAGAACTCCCGAATGAAGATTGTAAACAAGATGGTCCCATTTGAGCACCTCGTTGGCGGCGAGTGCCAGCCACAATGAGAAGAGGAAGGTGGCGCGGGTCGGGTTGCGGCGAGTGCCAGCCACAATGAGAAGAGGAAGATGGCGCGGGTCGGGTTGCGGCGAGTGCCAGCCACAATGAGAAGAGGAAGGTGGCGCGGGTCGGGTTGCGGCGAGTGCCAGCCACAATGAGAAGAGGAAGGTGGCGCGGGTCGGGTTGCGGCGAGTGCCAGCCACAATGAGAAGAGGAAGGTGGCGCGGGTCGGGTTGCGGCGAGTGCCAGCCACAATGAGAAGAGGAAGGTGGCGCGGGTCGGGTTGCGGCGAGTGCCAGCCACAATGAGAAGAGGAAGGTGGCGCGGGTCGGGTTGCGGCGAGTGCCAGCCACAATGAGAAGAGGAAGGTGGCGCGGGTCGGGTTGCGGCGAGTGCCAGCCACAATGAGAAGAGGAAGGTGGCGCGGGTCGGGTTGCGGCGAGTGCCAGCCACAATGAGAAGAGGAAGGTGGCGCGGGTCGGGTTGCGGCGAGTGCCAGCCACAATGAGAAGAGGAAGGTGGCGCGGGTCGGGTTGCGGCGAGTGCCAGCCACAATGAGAAGAGGAAGGTGGCGCGGGTCGGGTTGCGGCGAGTGCCAGCCACAATGAGAAGAGGAAGGTGGCGCGGGTCGGGTTGCGGCGAGTGCCAGCCACAATGAGAAGAGGAAGGTGGCGCGGGTCGGGTTGCGGCGAGTGCCAGCCACAATGAGAAGAGGAAGGTGGCGCGGGTCGGGTTGCGGCGAGTGCCAGCCACAATGAGAAGAGGAAGGTGGCGCGGGTCGGGTTGCGGCGAGTGCCAGCCACAATGAGAAGAGGAAGGTGGCGCGGGTCGGGTTGCGGCGAGTGCCAGCCACAATGAGAAGAGGAAGGTGGCGCGGGTCGGGTTGCGGCGAGTGCCAGCCACAATGAGAAGAGGAAGGTGGCGCGGGTCGGGTTGCGGCGAGTGCCAGCCACAATGAGAAGAGGAAGGTGGCGCGGGTCGGGTTCCAACACAGACAGACACTTCTTTTATTTCCTCAGTCAGTTTTCCCATTCTCCAGTTTCAAGTTCTGTGATTGTCGCCACAACTATTAATGCCAAAAATGATTCCACAGAGACTATGCATTGAACTGATCTCAGATTACCAAAGTTCCTAATTTGTTTCCTAATATTTGCATAATGGTTTCTATTGAGTCTTGATTTTAGATATGTATGAATACTCAGACATAGTTCAATAAGTTATATTGAACCAAAATATCATGGGAACACAGATGCAACTTTAATTTAAAGTAATATGTGTTAAAAAATAAATAATAAACATTGAAATGGTGTGTCAGGTGTGCAGGTGTAGGCAGGGTTAACTATGTGTTTATGAGTCAGTATGCTTTACCTGTTATTAAATGTTTAGTAACTGGTATCACCTCACCTGGCTCGAGTACGGCTTGGAGCCGGTGTGTCATACTGAACTGAACACAAGGTTTCGAAGCCCATTTTAGGGAATATTTACTTATTTTTCCATCAGTGTAACTATTTGTATATTTATCGGTTCATTAGTTACTTACATAATGTTAAGTTTACTATACCTAGTTGCAAAGAGAACTGAAGATTGCTATAAGTGAAATGTTTTTTATTTTAATTCTCTAACTTCTATATTCTAAAAAAATAGATATTTATTTTATCAGTGTGATAAGTATAAAGTAGTGTGATAGGTAATTATACAGTGTAGTTAGGTATTGCCTGGTAGTCTTTTGTTTGTGTTGCGGCAGAGAGCAATGACAGGCACTGCCATCACTGCACTGGTTACTTTATGTTAGTCATTTACGTGATTATTGGTACGGTTATTTTAGTGTTTTCCTAAGAGAAACTTAGTCCACCTACTTGCCAGTGTCTAACAAATGTTGGACGTTACGTTACCGTGTCATGTCTCTCCACGGGAAGGAATGCAGCTTGGCGATGTTAGTGGTGGTGGAGGAGAGGCACCCCGGGATGATGCATTTGAAGAGATTCTTGGGTTTGTGCGGCCGACAGGCGGGCCCCTCGGCCTCCTTCGCCGGTGGCATGGCGGCGAGCGGCGGGCTGCGAGCGACGACGCCAGCTATCGAAGCAAATTAACAGCACTGGCTGGCTGGCGGCGGCGGCGCGGCGGCGGTTGGTACCACACAAGGTAAACAAAACATAAACAACGGATGGAATCAATCAACCAGTGTTGCCAACTGTGTCATCACCTCAGTAGCTACATCTTTCTTTCACAGAAAGTTGCCAGATCAACATATTTTACATAGAACAGGTTCTCTGTCCCATGCATCCGTTAAGATACATCACACAATTTTTGTACCGTGTTTCACACGTCCGTGACTCATATATGAGCAAAAGTAGTGCCAATTTCAAACCCATTTTACTTTGGGACGTGGCATTGTGATCGTAATTTTGAGCACTGGGACGTATGGGGGATATCGTGAAAATAAACAGTAAAATGTAAAAAAAGTTGAATTTTCATATCGATACCTTAATTTGCATACCTAATAACTCCTCTGGAGCAAATTTTACAGGAGCGACTTAAAACGTTATAATAAATTTTATTTAAGGAAATAAATAAAAACATAAGTCCCGTTAGAAATTATGCTTTTTATTAATCTAAAAACACTTAAACATCTATGTTTTCTTATAACCTTTAGGTTTTACAGTGAAAAAAGGAGTTGTTCGATTTGGTTTAAGCAGTACTTGAAACTAAAAGTGGAGTTGTTTGATTTTATTCTAAACTAATAATATAAACTAAATAATCTGCCACCCGAAGGGAAATGATAATAACTAATTTTCGTGTGGCAATGCATCGTAATAGGCGTGATAATCACGGGGCATAGATGACTTCATCATCATCATCATCAGCCTATATTAGTCCACTGCTGGACATAGGCCTCCCCTAATGAGCGCCATAGCGCCCTGTCTTCAGCTTGACGCATCCAGCATCTGCCAGCAGTCTTTCGCACATCGTCATCCCACCTAGCCGGAGGGCGTCCTACACTACGTTTGCCAAGTCGCGGTGTCCACTCAAGAACACGTTTACCCCAACGGTTGTTGGTTCTTCGCGAGATATGGCCGGCCCACTGCCACTTCAGCTTGCTAATTCTTTGAGCTATGTCGATAACTTTGGTTCTCTGTCGGATGTATTCATTACGTATCCTATCCTTCAGAGAAACTCCGAGCATAGCTCTTTCCATAGCTCGCTGAGCGACTTTGAACTGGTGGACCAGCCCTACCGTGAGCGTCCACGTCTCAGCTCCGTAGGTCATTACGGGTAGGACGCACTGATTGAAAACTTTCGTTTTCAAACATTGCGGTATGGATGACGAGAAGACTCGACGTAATTTTCCAAACGCTGCCAAGCCCAGCTGGATCCTCCTCTTGGCCTCCTTCTCGAAATTGTTTTTAACCAACTGCATAGTCTGCCCAAGGTAAGTGTACTCGGAAACGATTTCGAGAAGGTGGCCTTCTACGACTACCGGTCCCGGATCAATTTGGCAATTGGTCATGACTTTTGTTTTTTCCAAATTCATGCCAAGACCGATGCGTCACGAGGCTGATGCTAGGCCGTCCAGCATGTGGGTCAGCTCCTCTAGCGACTCCGCCATTAAGACTATGTCATCAGCGAATCGTAGGTGTGAGATGTAATTGCCATTTATGTTTATGCCCTTACCTTTCCAGTCCAGAGTCTTAAACATATCTTCCAATGCACTCGTGAACAGTTTCGGGGATATGACATCCCCCTGTCTCACTCCTCTGTGCAATTGGATGGGTTTAGACTGCTGGCCCTGTACTTGGACACTCATAGTGGCGGCTTCGTAGAGACACCTCAGCACCTCGATATAACGATAGTCTACTTGGCATCGCTGTAAGGATTCTAGAACAGCCCAGGTTTCGACGGAGTCAAAGGCCTTTTCATAGTCCACAAAAGCGAGACACAGGGGCTGATTATACTCTTCGGACTTCTGTATGATCTGCCGCACTGTGTGAATGTGGTCTATGGTGCCATGTCCTCCGCGGAACCCGGCCTGTTCCGGTGGCTGAAACTCGTCGAGTCTCCTGGCGAGACGATTCGTGATCACTCGCGAGAACAGCTTAGACGTGGCTCAGGAGTGTGATGGGTCTATAGTTTTTAAAAAAGAGCACCACCAAACTCCCGCTCCACGCCTTAGGAGTTCTCCCACTGTGAAGGACGGCATTAAAGCTTTAAACTGTAGTGAAAGACACTTTTACCATTTGTTTTTATGTTAAATGCGCGGGAGCTTGCGTACGCTTGTGCGAAGTAGAACAAAATGGCCGACTGCGCGGGAGATATTCGATTTTTTTGTCAAAATCGATGCGTTTCGTTTTACGCGGAGTTGTTTGATTTTCAAATAGCGTTTTTACACCAATACCGTTGAGAACCATGGAGTTATTAGTATTTGAAAAAATAGAGCAAAAAATCTAGTTTCTGCCGGTATCAAAATGTCATTTTCGTGAAAAAGTGGAGTTATTACAGTGCTTCCAGATCCCAAAAGTAAAATTACAGTGTTTCCAGTAAAAAAATACAGCAGTTTCTAAAAATAATGCAGTAGATTTCAAAATCGATTACAGTAAAATTACAGTATTTTTTGTTTAAATATTGATGGAAAAATAAGCTGCTTCCTATGATTAAGTCATTAAAGTCAAAGTCATTAACATGTATTTCGATATAAAAAAACATTATTTACTTTTTCCAGAACCATTTGCTCATGATTTATCAATATTTATCTATGACCGATGTGGCGCGGTGGGCGAAGTTCCGCCTGCGACGCAGGAGGTTGCGGGTTCGATTCCCGCATCGAAAAAAAATTCCCAGCATCGCTACACTTTCTTCACTGCTTGAGCTGATTTTTACAGTAATCTCGCTATAAGTTTTTAGTTAAGAGTTTATCATCACTGCATACTACCATGGCAAAACAAGTTTATGAATAAATAGACGAAAAATGCAATGTTCCTTTGTAAAGCCGCGTACAGATTGCTGTAACGTAACATGCAATGTAACATGAAAGGAGCATTTCATAAGTGTGGACGCAGCGCGCGCTCGAACTGAGCAGGTACGTATTCGCATCTTTTCCGGCATGCGCGCGGCGAACATAGCTCAGTCTGCCGAAAACACGCGGAGAGAATTTATTATACAATTATTACTGGCTGGCTACGATGATTGTCGATGCTTCTATGATTATCATCAATCATGTGAAAAAAAACGTAACGTAAACGGCTCTGCTGTAGCTGTGTTTTCTTCCATTCTTTCAACGTTCGCGCGCGTTCCGCAGTACATCCCGTCCACACTGGCGCTCCGCGCACGCCCCTTTGTGTTCGGCGAAAAAACCGACAAATGGCAGATCGCGGCGAGCACGAGTTGAAATGCTCTGTTCGTGCGCGTAGTGTGCTCGGTTCGTGCGCGCGAGGCGTCCACACTGTGTGATTTCTGTTACATTGCATGATACATTGCGACAGTGTGGACGGCAAATTCTTTCATTGCGTGATACATTGCATGTTACGTTACAGCAATCTGTACGCGGCTTAAGACAGACGGCTACTATTGATAGTTGCGTCCCAGAGTGCTCTACGATAGTTCCGTATGGCCAGGGAATTCCCCGCAACTTTATTATAAGCAGACCTACTATAAATTGTCTATGGGTGTAGATTAGCTGCGTTTCGTTTTACGTATTAGAATGATAAAGTTATAAGAAAATTAAATACAGTATATTCCATACACTGTATTTTATCATTACAGTATACAGTAGACAAGTCTAAAATACAGTAAATCTACTGTAATTACAGTGAATCTGGAAGCACTGAGTTATTAGGTCTGCAAATTAAGGTATCGATATGCTTGCCCGTGGTTTTTTTTTCTAGGATGATTTTACGGGTACTAAAGTATTTAGGAATGTAATGAATTGATTTATTTAGGAACATAAGTTTTTATTATTACAGCACAATTTGTAATTTGCAGAAACCCTTTTTACTTACAAACTACCCTCATTGTTGCGAGTATTTCTCGTTGAAACGAGGTAGGCAATAACATAAATTTTCATTTATGTTAAAAATGAGGTCAAAAACCTAAAAAAAACGCGGGACTTGGGTAATGCTCCAAAATCGTATGTATGGGGACAGGGAACCTGACTATTTTATGTAAGTACCTATACCTACTGATTGTAATTCTATGACATTTTATTACCTCAAAAAGTTAAAAAAGCCAAACTTCAAAATTATAACTACCTTATTAATTATAACGACCTATTATAACTACCAAATTATCATATTAACAATAGAGACATAATATGCCTGGGTGGGACATTACTTAATCTGATACTTAATCTGATCCAAAACAGTTAGGTAGGCGTAGGAACCTATAGGTTTCTAGAAAATTGAACATGAAATCAAATACCTAACCATAACAAAATATAAAATCACAATTTTATTATTTTACAAGAATAAGCAAGACAGTAGAATTGAAGGGGTCCTAGCTCCTACTGGTGATGTCCTATCTTCCTGACTGCTACTAGTAGGGTTCTCCGCTTCTTTCCTTGCTTCAATAAAACAACGTGGACTGTATACTACGTTTATTTTCTTTCTTCAGGCTCTTGGCGCCGTATTTGCTGGTTTACTACTACTTGATGACTGGCTGACTACAAATTTCCAGCAAAACGGCGCCATTAATATTTACAAAATTAGTCTCGTCAGTGTACATGGTCGGAGGAGCAAAAATTCATACAAAACTAAGAATTTACATTAACAATTTTTCATATCAAATACGTGCGAAAGACTATTCTAAATCTACGGGGATACAAAATAATCCCTCTCGAAAGGGCTATAAAGAGGACTAGTGATTTTCTGCTTCTTCACTCGAGGTTGCGGCTTCAACTCCCGGCTCCGTCCGTCACACACAGTCTCCCCCCGGCGTAGATCTTCGCAGCCTTCATTTCATCAGGAGGACGACGAGCCTCCTCACTGGGCGTCTGAAGATTCCTACCTTAGTTCGCACCTCTACGCTCCGCACCACACCGTCCGGACCTCGGAATACGCGTGTCAAGGTAGGTAGGTATTCTCTGATCCATCGAGTCCAGAACATGTTGGCTAGGGCCTGAGCTGAGCGCCACGTTCGCCTGTCGGCCTTATCGCATTCTCCCACGTAGGGCAGTCCCACTGAAGTCCCCAGCGAGAAGTGATTTGGCGTCAACGCTTCTTAGTCTTCTACTTCCACAGGTACATGAGTTAGTGGCCTCGAATTGACAGTGTGCTCAATCTCTGTCATTAGGGTAGCTAGTACTTCTTCTTTAGGCGCTCGTTCGGTGAGCGTCTCCGAGAGTGCGTTTTTACTGATTTGATCATCCTTTCCCAGGCTCCCCCTTGGTTCGGCGCTCCAGGATCGATATACCTCCACTCTATGCGTTTTGAGAGTGCGTAATCCTTGAGGGCAGGAAGCCATTCAATGAAAGCCCTATTCAGCTCTATGTCAGTACCATGGAAATTCGTCCCGTTGTCAAAAACTTGTCCAAATCTGTCACTTTACTTTTAACTGTAACCAACTT
The DNA here is from genome assembly GCA_944547425.1 of Eupithecia centaureata. Classification (NCBI taxonomy): domain Eukaryota; kingdom Metazoa; phylum Arthropoda; class Insecta; order Lepidoptera; family Geometridae; genus Eupithecia; species Eupithecia centaureata. The sequence goes on along the minus strand of OX155692.1, from coordinate 14,511,739 downwards.
ATGAATCAACTATTCATACATGTACCCTATCGCTCTTATAACCGAGAAGTACGTAAACTAAACATTTTCGCACCAATTCCTTGTAAGACAAACGCTGGTGAACGTGCCCCTTTAAATAGACTCATGAAATTATATAACAAATACTTTACTAGCATCGATATATTCAGTGCCGTCTTAAGCCTATTCGGCGCCGGGGTGCGGGGCTCAGCCTGCGCCCTCGATTTCTTTTGCACTGCAGCGTGGCACGTGACCGACGACACACTGCAGTATGGAAGGGGTCCTAACTCCTAGTCAACCAAGAAAACACAATACACGTAATTTGATTTTTTATTTCTCTAAAATAGAAGATACGTTTAAGACAGTGAAACGTTGAGGGACGAGGGCATCATTTGCATTGGCGTTCTGCAAAAAACAGCGAACTGGCAAGAAGTCCAGAGTCTCGGATGAGACTCTGGGGCTGATGACAAGAAGACGAGAAAACACCCAAGCAACTTCGTCAGAAAGGTCAGACCTGAACAAGCGAATTGCGATGTGGTCCGAAAGAGTGACCGAGAAGGTATGATGCTTGTGTTGAAGCTCCGAAGGTCACATACCTTCGGAGCTTCAACACAAGCATCATACTTGAATTTAAGCTTCGAACGCACAAAGGTTAAAACGCACGACGGGAGGAGTATTGTCGAAACCGGAGATCTCGGCCGAGATAGAGGATTTTTATGGCCGTCTGTACACTGCACATGCCCCTCGTTCCTGACGAGACGACCATGATTCCAGAGCCGCCCGGAGAACTCCTATCCTAAGGCGTGGAGCGGGAGTTTTGTGGTGCACTTTTTTAAGAAGGGTGATAAAACTCTCCTTAAAAATTAAAGAACCATCACAATCCTGAGCCACATCTATAAGCTGTTTTCTCAAATGGTCATGAATCGTCTCGCCAGGAGACTTGACGAGATATAGCCAGCGGAGCAGGCCGGGTTCCGTGGCGGCGGAGGATATGGCATCACAGACCGCATTCACACAGTTTGGCAGATTATACAGAAGTCCGAAGAGTATAATCAGCCCTTGTGTCAGTCGTTATGAACTATGAGAAAGACTTAGAATCCGTCGAAACTTGGGCGATTCTGGAATACTTAGAGCGATGCGAAGTAGACTATCGTTATATCGATGTGCTGAGATATCTTTACGAAGCTGCCACTATGAGTGTCCAAGTACAGGACCAGCAGTCTAAGCCCATCCAATTGCGCAGAGGAGTGAGACAGGGGGATATCATATCCCCGAAACTGTGCACGAGCACATTGGAAAATATATTTAAGACGCTTGACTGGGGAGGTAAGAGTATTAACATGAACGGCGATTAAATCTCGCGCATGCGATTCACTGATGATATAGTCGTAATGGCGGAGTCACTAGAGGAGCTGAATCACTGCTGCTATGCTGGGCGGCCTAGCCTCATCTTCGAAATTGTTTCCGAGTAAACTTACCTTGGGCAGATTGTGCAGTAAGGTAAAAACAATTTTGAGAAAGAGGCAAAGAGGAGGATCCAGCTGGGCGGGGCAGCATTTAGGAAACAACGTCAAGTCTTCTCGTCATCCATACCTCAATGTTTGAAAACGAAAGTTTTCAATCAGGTCCTAACCGTATAGACTTACGGAGCTGAGACGGGACACTCACGGTAAGGCAGGTCCACCAGTTCAAAGTCACTCAGCGAGCTATGGAAAGAGCTATGCTCAGGGTTTCTCTGAAGGATAGGATTCGTAATGAATACATCCGACACAGAACCAAAGCTATCGACATAAATGTCCGCGTCACGTGCTGTAACAAGTGCCAGATGTACGGGCACCCGGAGAAGTTCTGCAGGGCCAAGGACCTGACCTGCGGTCGATGCGGGGAGACGGGCCACAGGGCGGACCAGTGCGAGTCACCGGTCGTGTGCTGTGCCACGTGCAAGCGCTTCAAGCGCGAAAGCACGCACAGGACTGCGTCGCGGACCTGCCCGGCCCGTCTTCACGCAGAAGAGCAGCTTATTATTCAGGTCCAATATGGTTAGCACACCTGTGCTAAAAGTGGGTCAGATCAACTTAGGTGGCGCAGTGACGGCTACGAGGGAGCTACCCGCCATTGCGGATTCGCTCGGCCTGGATATGATTCTTATCCAAGAACAATATTCCACGGCCGGCGCTTTCATCCAGTGCGGGGAACACTCCAAAGCGGGCATTTATTTGCGGAACCGCTTCAAGCCGTGTGCCGTCCTGCACCACCTATCGACCGACCACTTCGTGTGCTGCCATTTGGAGGACGCGGACCTTTACGTGATATCGACGTATTTCCAGTACAGCGAGAGTATTGATACCCACCTGCGGCAGTTGGAGAGAGCCTTAGACCTCCTGAAAGGCAAGGCGGTTCTGGTGTGCGGGGATCTCAACACCCATTCCCCGCTGTGGCACTCTGATACCCGACACTACGTCGGTAGAGGCCACACAGTCACCGACCGCCGAGCCAAGATGGAGGACTTCATCCTTGCTCGAGATCTCGTGGTACACAACACCAGCGGCCAGTTGTACACGTTCAGTACGGTAAACGGTGAGTCGAATATCGACGTAACCCTAAGCTCGCGCGGTGTTCGCATCCGCGAGTGGAGGGTTCACGACGTCTCGTCGAGCGACCACCGTTTAATCACGTTTGACGTTGTACACCAAACTGACAGGCCCTGCGTACGTACCACAGAACCCACCACCCAACGCCGCTATCGAACTCGGAACGCAGACTGGAGAGCGTTTGATACATTTATACACGGAAAGGTAAGCAGACTCCCAATGAATCGGTCCGCAGAACAACTCAGCAGAGCCTTCACGCAGCTCATTGAGCGTGCAGCGACTGAATGTCTGGGCACAGTCAAAGCGGCCACCAATGACCGTGGGTACGAGTGGTGGACGCCTGCCCTTGATAGGTTAAGACGGGTTAATATCAAGGCCCGTAGAGTCTGGCAAAGAACAAGGAGGGTGGAAGGTCAGACCGAGGAAGCGGCCAGGGAAGAATTCCACAAAGCCAGAACTGCCTACAGGCTTCTGCTGAGTTGGAATTCTTCCGAAAACTGGCGGACGCTGGCAACCAGGACCCTTGGGGACTTGCCTATCGGGAGGCGTTCGGCCGCGTGCGACCGCCGGCGAATGTCGTGAACGGGATCGAGTACCTCGGTGCAAACACCAGCAACGTCGACGAGTCTATGACTGCGCTCATGTCGGCTCTCTGCCCGGACGACGATCCCCGAAGCGACACAGCGTATCACCGGCAGGTCAGAGTCGCGGCTGCCCTCATACCGACAGGCACTGACTCCCCTCCTATCGACGAAACCTCGCTTCAACGAATCATCTTATCGCTGCGCAACACAGCTCCTGGGATAGACGGTATCGAGGCGAAGATGTTGAAGCACGTGTGGTGGGCTGCGAAAGCGGAATTCACCCACGTGCTTAACCGATGTGTGGAAGAGGGTGTCTTCTCCTCAGTCTGGAAGGACGGCCGCCTGTTAGTCCTTCCCAAGGGCAACGGGAAACCACCGACTGACCCCAAGGCCTATCGCCCGATCACCCTCTTGCCCGTGCTCGGCAAAGTTTTGGAGCGGGTGATGCTGTGGAGTGTTCCGCAGCTCACTCGCGGGATCTCCCCGAGCCAGCATGGGTTCACGGCGGGCCGGTCGACGACATCCGCCCTAGGCACGATCCTGGACGCTGTGAGGAACTGTAGGGCGAAATATCTGCAGGCCATATTTCTAGACATATCCGGAGCCTTCGACAACGCGTGGTGGGTGGCCCATGATCATGGTTAAGGCGAAACGGGGAGGCTGTCCGCCAAACATCTACCGGATGCTGGCGAGCTACTTCACCGATCGCAGGGTGGCCATGGTCGCGGGCAGCCGCGCGGTGTGGAAGACGTCCACCATGGGGTGCCCTCAGGGCTCTGTGCTCGGCCCCACGCTCTGGAACGTGCTGCTGGACGACTTGCTCCGCTTGCCGGTGCCTGCTGGGGTGCAATTCATGGCGTACGCGGACGACGTGACGGTGTTGGTAGCGGGGGATGCTCGGAGAGAGTTGGAGTGGAAAGGAGCGGCTGTCCTGGGACTGGTGGAAGAATGGGGAGCCAGAAATAGGCTCTCCTTCGCCGCCGCGAAGTCCCAGAGCATGACCCATGAAAGGGAGACTGCAGAGGCCACCCCTGCTAAAGACCAACGCGTCTGGCACGTCGATCCGCATGGTCTCAGAAGCCAAGGTGCTGGGAGTCATCATTGACCCCACCCAATCATTTGCATCCCACGCAGCATCGATAGGCGAAAGGGCGAGCAGGTCGTTGGGAAAAATGTCACGCATTTCGGCTAGCAGGTGGGGAGTGCGGTACAGGGCTCTCAAGGTGCTCTATAGGGGGACGTACGAGGCTACTGTCACCAACGCGGCGCGCATATGGTCCTATAGAGCCTCCGTCCACGTGGTCCGCAGTGTGCTACTGAGAACCCAGCGGCCCTCGTTAGATAAGCTTCCATCTGAAGCAACTGAACTTTCTATTCGTAGATTTAAACAGTACATAAAACTAAATCTTATCAAGAAGGCATATTACTCCATAAATGATTACATCAATGACGTTAGTGCTTGGCCAGATGTCGCTCAGTTCCACATCGACAATAGTATGTAATTATTTATAAGGCAAACATGTATTAGACACATAAGTTATACACATGCTAGTGTTTTCTATTTCGCCTCTTCCACTAGTGGACAAAAAATTGAGGCGAATTAAATTAAATTTGACTTGCCTAAGTGCTTATTTTGTAAGCCTAAAGAAATAAAGATTTTGATTATTGATTATTGATTATAGTTCTTCTAACAAAGGCCTACAGGTCCTGTAGCACTGCTGCGCTGCCGGTTCTGGCGGGTGTTCTGCCGGCTGACCTGCTGTTAGCGCGTGCTGGTCAGAGACTGGCTGTTATCGAGGGCGAGCCAAGAGAGGTACATGGGCGGCTCAGGGGGAAGGTCGATGAGGAGACCATCGTTGCGTGGCAGGCCCGTTGGGAGTCAGACGACAAGGGCCGTCGTCCTGTACAGGTTCTTCCCAGACGTGGGCGAGCGCATGAGAGCGCACTGGGTGGAGCCTGACCACGAGGTGTCGCAACTCCTGACGGGCCACGGGTGTTTTAGGAAGCGTCTGAGTGACATGGGACTGAGCGACACGGCAGCATGTAGTTGCGGCGACCCCGTAGAGAGTAGGGACCATGCTTTGTGGGAGTGTAGTATCTCTTCGGAGGGAAGGGGTAAGTTGTTGGACGGCATAGTGAGAGACGGTGAGGGCCCGGTGCATTACACCGATCTGGTTAGATCCGAAGCCAACTTCAAAATGTTTAAAATATTTGCCCACTATTGGCACAAATTGCGGCGCGCTGAGGAAGGCACACTTTCGATGAGGGACGGGGGGGGCACAGAGCAGTACGGAGCTGGGGAGGAGCAGCCCGGCAATGAAGTCTGTGATGTGATGTGGCATGCCCCAGAAGGGGGAGAGTGTACGGGACAATGTGCGTAGGATTTGTAGAGTCTTGAGTCACCCGAGTGGCTCATTTCTCACAGCATCGGTCCGTATAACCGCAAGGTTGGTAGGACCATGGGAAGGTGGAGGGAATGTCTTCTAACTGTCGTCGGTGCGGGCGCCCGAACAGCATATCAAAGGGCGCAATTACTCGCCTATGACAGACGCACAGGTGCCGCGCCGCGCACCCTTTTCAAATGCACTTACAATTTTATTGACTTAGAGATCATTTTGCTTCAAGTGCGGGCGATCGGGCGGCATTTTGACAAAGGTTATACAGTCTCTTTGGATAAGAGATTTTGTCGCGCGCCTGTTAAATGAAATAAAATTGTCATTTGCTTTGTAATAAGAGTCATTTTAGGTTGCACATTACGAGCGGTATGAAAAACGTCGAAAGCGTAATAAAAGTAAAACAATGTTTATTGTTGAAGACTATTTTTTATATCTAGGTACCTATTAATTTTGCGCATGTACGTATTTGTCGTAACAATTAAATGAAACTGTGTAATGGCGATAGGTTTAATGACATATCTAAATATTCAGCGCTCGGCAGGCGCCCCCGGGTGCACCGCACCCCTTGCACCCCCTGGTAAAGACGGCCCTGGATATATTTGCAAGTATAAATAAATAAATAAATAAGCCTTTTATTCAGACAGTTTACATTTGTTTTTAACTGAAATTATATCTAAATACTATTAATTTGTATCTGCCTGTGTGCCTCTTTGGACAAAGGCCTCCTCCAATTGTGACCATTGTTCTCTATCTTTGGCCAGTCTGGACCATGTGCCACCTGCTGTTTCCTTGATGTCATCGACCCATCTTCTAGATGGTCTACCTCGCTTCCTTTTATTGCTTCCTGTGAACCAGTACATTATCGCCTTTGACCATTTTTCTCTTCCTCTTATTGTATGTCCTGCCCATTTCCATTTTAACTTTCTGATAGTTAATGTTGCATCTTTTGTTTTAGTGTGTTGCTTTATCTTGGTAATCCTTATTCTGTCAGACAGTTTTTTCCCCATCATGCTCCTTTCCATAGCATTCTGACATGTTGCAAGCTTTTTACTTTGGGCCTTTGTTATTGCCCAGGTTTGGCATCCATATGTAAGGACAGGAATCACGCAGGTATTGAAGAGTTTTCGTTTAGTGGTCATGTTTATTTCCTTACTTTTCATGATGTCTCTCAGGCTCCAGTACTGTTTCCATGCATTCCCTATACGTCTATCAATTTCTTTTGCAGAAGCATCTTTTGGTGATATAACTTGTCCCAGATAAAGGTATTCGTCCACATAGTCTATTGTGCTGTTGTTAACGCTAATAGGTTCCTTCTTACCATTAGTCATGGCTTTGGTTTTTTCTGTATTCATGACTAGACCTACTTTGCGGCTTACTCTATCTAGGTCACTTAACATTTCTTGAAGTTCTTTGCTTGATGGGGAAAGAATTATCAAGTCATCGGCGAATCTCAAATGTGAAAGATGCTCTCCGTTGATTGTCAATCCACATTTTTCCCAGTCCAGCTGTCGGAAAATTTCCTCGAGGACCGCTGTAAAGAGTTTGGGTGAGACAGGATCACCCTGACGTACACCTCTTTCTATTTTTATTTCCTTGCCTTGTTTTTCAAGTTTTACTCTTGCTTTACTGTTTTTGTAGATGTTTCTCAGGATTCTAGTATATTTATTTTCGACCCCTTGGGTCTTCAGGGCTCGCCATATCGCCTCATGTTCCAGTGAATCGAAGGCTTTGCTGTAGTCCACAAAACAACTATAAAAAGTAATGTTGAATTCTTTGGCTTTTTCAAACAGTTGCTTCACGACGTGTATGTGGTCCAATGTTGAGTAGCCGCTCCTGAATCCTGCTTGTTCTCGTGGTTGATTCTCGTCGAGCGTTTTAGTTATTCTATTAAGGATTACTTTTGCAAATATTTTGTAAATATTGGACATCAAGCTAATAGGTCTGTAGTTATTTATATTGCTTTTCTCTCCTTTCTTATGCAGTAGTGTTATTGTAGATGTTGTCCACTGTTCCGGTATTGATTCATTTTTCAGTACTTCGTTAAAGAGATGTGTGAGGATCGGTACTAGATGGTTTTTATTTGCTCTTAGAAATTCGTTACTTATTCCATCTGAACCGGGAGATTTGTCTTTCTTTTGGGTTTTTACTGCTTTTTCCACTTCTGCTGGTATTATGTCTGGTACTAAGTCTCCACCGGTCAGATCTACTGTCTGGTTTTGGTTTTTCTTAGCGTATAGGTCTCTGAAAAAATTTGTAGCTATTGCCATTATTTCTGGGCGTTCCGTTACGTTTTTATTGTTTTTATTTTTCAAATGAGGTATCCAATCAGTTTTCTCTCTTAGTTTCTTTATTACTTTTTTTATTCCACCAGTTTTTTGGATACAGGTTTCCATTAGGTCTAATTTATATTTTCGATGGTCTCTTCTCATTTTATGTTTGATCGTTTTGCTTAATTCTGAAATGTTTTTTCTTAAACAATTTGTTTTTCCCTTGGTAGAGATCAATGCGGCTCGAGTTTTGAGTAGTTCTTTAGTTTCGTTAGTTAGCCATCTTATAGTGTCATTCTCTTCCTTTTGTCCACATGTTCTCTTGCATGTCAGAATATCCTCAAATTTGTTGTACTTGTCTTGTGTGTTTAGGTTATTTGTCGTTTCTATAAAGTTGTCCAGTTTTTCCTTCAGTTCCCCAGTACTGTCTTGTATTTTTGTGTTATCTTGCTTCGCCTTAAATGGTCTTTTTCTGTTTGATACATTGGCCTGAAGTTTGGCTCTAAGCATTTTGTGGTTACTATTGAAGTTTAGGTTATTAATAACTCTACAATCGTTAGTCTTTGTTTCTATTGGTCAGGATATAATCTATTTCATTTCTATAACGCCCATCAGGAGATACCCATGTCCATCGATTGTTGATGCGGTTCTTGTAAAGACTATTAAGGACTTTAAGATTATTTTCATAAGACAGCTGTATAAGTCTTTCACCATTCCTTGTTCTTTTGCCCGAACAATATGGCCCTAAAATAATCTCTTCTCCAGCTTCTCTTTTTCCCGTTCTAGCGTTGAAGTCACCCATAACTATTAAGTTACTGTGGGCATGACTTCTTATTGCTTCAGATAGTTTGTCGTAGAATATGTCAATTTCAACAATGCTGGACTGTTCAGTTGGAGAATAAACTTGTACAATTGACCATAATTCGTTTTTGGGAGGTAGCTTCAGATTGAGAATTACAATTCGCTCTGAGACACCAATGAATTCCTCGATGTTGGATCTCAATTCTTTTTTGATGATAAAGCCAGTTCCGTATTGACCTGGTGTTTCTCCTTTGTAGTAAAATATAAAGTCACCATGATCTTCTATGCTTTCTCCCAGACGTCTGACTTCACTCAGTCCAACTATAGACCAATTTATGTTTTCCAGTGCTAGAATCAATTCTGTCAGGCTTTCGTTTGTTCTTAGAGAGAGGGTGTTAAATGTTGAAATGTATATTAATTCTTTCTTTTTTCGAAAAAGCTTTGGAGATGTGTATGTTTGTGCTAGGTGTATGGTCGAGTTGTTTGGAGGGTAGTGGTCTTCTTGCCCCACGGTGACCGGCCGGCTTGGGGTGTTATTTTCAAATGGTTTTCTATATGTAGTGTTTGTAGATTTATTTATGTTAGTCCGATTCCAGGCACATGGGGCAGATTCTAGTTTTTTGAGGACCGAGAAGGTGACCTTACACAGTCGACCAGCGATGCCAGATCTACCGATTTAGCAGTAGATCTACCTGCTTTTTCAGGCGTCTACCGATCTACTGATTTATTTCTAAAATTTAGTGAAATCTACCTGATTTTCCCGAGCGCCCTCTAAAATTTAGTGAAATCTAACTGATTTTCCCGAGCGCCTTCAAAAATTTCGTGAAATCTACTTGATTTTCCCGAGCGCTTATAGCTCCGTGACTAAATAGTAATTTTAAGAGGCGCCAACGTACGTTATTAGACCACTAGGCGACCTTTTTTTTTTAGCTGCAATTGTCTGCAAAAAATGCAAAGTGGAACCGCTTCCTTTTTACGATTGCACCTAAAAAAAAGGTCGCCAGCCAAAATGCGAGTCAAAATACTCGCGAAACACAATACATAAGGTACCTACCTACTACAATTTTCAGTCATTAATATCTACTGATTTTTTTTCCAATCTACTGATTTTTTACTGAACTTTCTACTGTTTTTTTCAAATTCCATCTGGCAACACTGCAGTCGACATAGTTGAGTATGTTGGGTCTTCTAATATCCAAAGAGCTAATATCTTTTGCTGTGGTTGTTACCGGTGGCGGGTGGGATGAGCTAGGTCTGACGGTGACTTTCTTTGGATTTGAGGAGTTGGGAGAAGGTGACCCCGAATTTTCTCTCATTCGTTTCCCTCCATTTTTATCTTTGGGTTGAATCACTACCAGTTTATTATATTTCAGGTAAGCTATGTTCCCTTTCTTCCTCTCCTCTTCAAGTTGTGGTTGCAGTTGCTTTCGCTGTTCTAATGTTTCTTTTGAGAAATCTTCTTTGATATATACTCCGGGTGGAAGTTTGGATTTATTTTTGAGGATAACATGCTTTTTCCACAAAGTATATATTTGCAAGTACTGTTAGTCAATTTGGGAAAGATGTAATCGACATATTGATGTCGATTACATATGATTAAAAAACATCACAAACTTTAAATCACATTTGTAGTAATTATTTATCTTTAATATCGCTTTACCTATTATTGTATAATATTTCCATTCTACCATCTTTAACGTAGTAGCGTTACCGTTTTTTATTGCCCTACTTGGTACAGTATAAATTTAATAACTTAATCCGCCGACAACGGGGCTGATTATACCTAGAGTAGCGCTCTTACGCACTAGCGGCTAACCGCGGGGGCGGCTAACCGCGCGGCTAGCCGCTTTTCCAGTTTAATATGCAACCGCTTATGATTGTACGCACTAAACCGCCACAAAATTTCAACCGCGGCGGTTGAATGGAGTGACGCGGCCCGCTTCGCGGCTAGCCGCCATCTTGTGTATACGCACTGGCGGTTAGTTTGCGGCGAGCCGCCGCCGGTGAAGTATGCACGTGTTTTCAGTTGCGCAGCCATGAACTTCGACACAGAGAAATTCATTGTTGAAATTCAACAACGAGAAGCTATTTGGAATTGTGAAGGAGCAGTTTATAAGAATAGAGATTTAAAACGGAAACAATGGGAAGAATTAGTAGATATTTTTGGAAAAGAGGAGATGACAACAGAGGCTAATCTTTTTTTATTTTTCTTTCGTTGTTTTCGGGAGTAAAAATAAATAACACAAGCTATCTCGACGGCGTCCATTTTGTTTATGAGCCACGCGCCTTCGAGCGGTCCAACCGCTTAACGCGGTTTCATCGCGGCTGACCGCTATGGCGGCTAACCGCGAAGAAACCGCGTTAAGCGGTTGGACCGCTCGAGTCTAACCGCCTAGCGGCCAACCGCTAGTGCGTAAGGTCCCTTAAGCAGTACTTATTCAGGATACTATAGAATATTTACGGATGGATCTATGATAGACCAAAGAAGAGGGTCAGCGTTTTTGGATGCAGAGACGGAACACAGTGTTAAGTTTTTAATACAATCAAAAATATGTACAATGAATTTGAAATTGATAGCTTTATTAGAAGCCTTATCTTACGTCGAATCTATAAATTTTGATAAATTTGTAATTTTTTGTAAAAGCGCCATGTTTCACTTAGCCCGCTGTGTGTCTGGATCCGGCTTAAGAGGCATTCCAATAGCTTATAGTATTTTAAATAACTTACGTAGAAGAAATACAAATAAATTAATTAAAATTCAGTGGATTCCGTCTCATGTTGGCCTGGCGGGCAACGAAGAAGTTGATAACCTCGCGAAAGAAGCAGCCGTTTACGGATTAGTATTCAATTGTCTACCTAACTATACTGATCTTATCCCAGATATTAAAAATACAGCGTTTGATAGTTGGTCTGAATATTTCGATGAACGATCATTAGCCAAGGGAATTTGGTATAGAACTGTTCAACCATCACTTCTTCGTTCTCCGTGGTTTTTGAGAGCCGACATGGATAGGAACGAAATTGTAACAGCTGCACGGCTTCGCTCCGGGCATGTTCCACTAAACATGTTTGGGTTTATGATGGGCAAATCTGAGTCACCTAATTGCAGTCGATGTGGCACAATCGAAGATGTTTTCCACATTTTAATGGAATGTGCCAGGGGCGAAGAAATACGCAGAAGATTGTTTGACCCTCATCATATCTTCTGGATGGTGGGAGGCTGCAATGGCATCCTGTCGGAACCAGTGTCCAAGGATGCCAGGGCGCTTATAGAATTATAATTATCGTGTTACTATCAATGAGAGATCGGAATCCAATTAGCAATGTACTTTACCTCTAAGTCTAAGTCATAAGGGTGGCATAATTTTTTAAAACCCTGTTTAAAAATAATAAAGATTAAAAAAAAACAATTATGACACACGAAAATTCAATAAGTAGTAGGTAATCCTATTTGATTTTTCCAATTCCATTTGCTCATGGTTGACTAGAAATCTGTCGAGCAAAAACTAAATAACTGCTGTTATGCATTTTACGCTATCGCAAAGTAGTCAATGATTTGCGTTTTTTTATTTATTTCTGCGTTATTTAATTTTCCTTCGCCACTTTTTTGTCTATTCTGATAAGTTTATTTTTCCATCTATTCCGACTTGCAAGTTTCATTTACAGATAACTAGGTATTTCATAAATTATACCAGCGAAACGTTAGTTAGATAGAAAGATGCAGCTTGAATTATACTTTACGGAAATGCAAAAAAGTCGTTTTCGCAAAATGTGTTAGTTATTTAGTTTTCCAAGTTCAGCGACGATCTGTTCCTGAACTAGACAAAATGAAACTACTACAGATGCATTAAAAATAGCTTATGATAGGTTTAACAAACTGTACGTGTGAAATTTGGAAATTCCTTTGTTTAGCGGAATTATACGAAAAAATAAGTGGGGTCGCCACTTTAGGTGCTGTTTGCGCCTTAAATATAATGAACGACGTGTATTTTTCAATGAAGTTATATGTTGGTAACGGTCGCGTCGTGTCGTGTCGTGTCGACTAGCATCTTAGGAAAGGAATGTTTGTTTATGTGCAGGTGCGGTGTGGGCAGCCGGAGTGTCGGAGTACATAGCGCGGGGCGAGCGGGAGCTGGTGGGGGCGGACCGCGCACTGCAGGCGCGGCTGGCGGCGCGGGGCGGGGCGCGGCGGGGCGCGAGCGTGCTGAGCGACTGGCGCCCGCCCGCGGACCCCTTCGAGCTCATCGACCCCGCGGACGATGACGAGGACGAGCTGCCGCCCGCGGAGCTCGCGCTCATGGAGGCCGCGTAACTACCCGCGCCCCCTCCTACATACTGCACTACTACACCTTACCTACCTCTCACGATGACGAGGACGAGCTGCCGCCCGCGGAGCTCGCGCTCATGGAGGCCGCGTAACTACCCGCGCCCCCTCCTACATACTGCACTACTACACCTTACCTACCTCTCACGATGACGAGGACGAGCTGCCGCCCGCGGAGCTCGCGCTCATGGAGGCCGCGTAACTACCCGCGCCCCCTCCTACATACTGCACTACTACACCTTACCTACCTCTCACGATGACGAGGACGAGCTGCCGCCCGCGGAGCTCGCGCTCATGGAGGCCGCCTAACTACCCGCGCCCCCTCCTACATACTGCACTACTACACCTTACCTACCTCTCACGATGACGAGGACGAGCTGCCGCCCGCGGAGCTCGCGCTCATGGAGGCCGCGTAACTACCCGCGCCCCCTCCTACATACTGCACTACTACACCTTACCTACCTCTCACGATGACGAGGACGAGCTGCCGCCCGCGGAGCTCGCGCTCATGGAGGCCGCGTAACTACCCGCGCCCCCTCCTACATACTGCACTACTACACCTTACCTACCTCTGCACGGGCGGGCTACACTAAACGCCACATTATAACTATCCTCCAACATTGCCCGCTTTCTACCTACACCTTTTTGATCGCTGTCAACCTGAGGCTTTTGTTCGTTTAGCAATATATAATACATCGTTACCCTCCTGGTGTTGAAAGTAACTTATTTAGTCCCGAGACGATTTGCCTTGTTCAAGATTTTTAACACATCCTCTAGTACCAGTGTAAACAACTTTGGGCACAGCGTATCGCCTTGGCGCACTCCTCGTCCATTTTGTAGTCAATTAATTTAGTTAGACATCCGATATTCTTATTTTAGCTTTTTCAATTTCTAATTTCATAACTAGTAAGTGTTATATACCCGATTTACTCGACTGGCTGGTAGAAGTCAAGTTTTTTGGTCAGTATGATTTAAGTCAATACAGTGGCGTAGCGAGGCTTTTCGACGCCGGGGCCGACCGGAAATAAGCCGCCCCCCCCCCATTTTCAAAACTATAAGTTATTTAAAGTTTAAATATTATATTGAATGGACATTTTATTGCAAGTCAATAAAAACTATCACGCACTGCTTCAGAAGGAAAATACATCTATAGCTATGTCAGTGCCGGATTTATATTTTCCATGAGTGTAGGCCACTTTGTCCCGCCGCCCCATGTACTGAGCCGTTCATTATTAGCTGCGCACCCCCCCCCCCCCGGTAGATATACAATTTCATTGTCTGCAATCGAGTGACCGTCCTCTGAAATCTGCCGCCCCCCTAGGACGCTGCCGCCCCCCTAGGACGCCGCCGCCCCTAGGCCGAGGCCTATACGGCCTGTTTACAAATCCAGGACTGAGCTATGTCCACACACACTGTGCATTTCATCTTCATGTTTTGTCTTCATCTTTCTATTCAACTTTCGATTGACGCTTTCAATAATTGAATGCGTTAATGAACGTAACACCATAGTTCAGTCGTAGTGTTTGGAAACATGTGCGACGAGAATATTTTATTGGTGGAATATGATAAAAAATTCCAGAAAAAAAAGAAATAAGTTATGGATACGAGGTTATTATAATAATCGAAGTAACGTGATTATGCGTGAACTAACTACGTGAAGATAAAGATATTCTATTTAAAAAGTTTACACGCATGTCCGAAAGAAATATTTAATCGAATTTGGAAATTGCTTCCCTCCATCTTGTTGTTGAACGCTATAAGGCACAAAAATCCACCCGAGCCGGAAAACGTGAATCACAACGCGCGCTACGCTTTCAACTCTTTTCGCGCATACGCTAAGGGCATGCCTCACGTGCGCTGTTGACTGCACTATGACGCATGCCCTTAATGAACAAAAAAAGGCACATTGTGGACATAGCTTAAGAAAGAGAAGTATCGCGCAAGAAACCCACAGGAAGTATATTTTTCTTAAATGTCTAACATTATTATCATAATCATATTTTATGATATTTTTTTAAAATCTTTAGTTTAGCGAAGCTCCTCTTGCGAAGGGTATTGCTGACGGCAGATGTTAAAAAAATTCGCAACCTTATTACAATGTTTGGTAAGCCATCTTCAAGTTTGGAGTCAATAATATATTTTTCATTACTCATACTCGGAAAGTAGGTCTAAACTAAACATGTCTGAAGAGCGGGTTGAAAGTGATACTTTTCAGCCCTATGGAGAGTCGTTTTCAACTGACAGCTATAACGTTACTATTGAACCATGATAGAGGCAGAATAAATGCTGAAGCTAAAAAAAATCGCCTTAGCGACAATTCACTGAAGTCAAAAATACAAAAGACAAGGCAGTATGGCTTTATGGCTTTCGGCTGTCCTAGATGGACTATTATAATAACAAATAATTAGCGGCAATTCGATTCATTTGTTTTCTCATGTTTTTATTTTATATTTCCTTGGATTCGTAATGAAAAGCACAGTGTTTACCTCGGGTCAAAGTAACTTATTTAGTCCCTCGAACTATTGGCGCCCTCGCTACACTCGGGCGCCAAACCTCGTCTCGGGACTGCATAAGTTACTTTCTTCAATTCAACCCTGGGGTAACAATGGACTATTACTTATTATTTTAGAATCGGTTGCCAGCAGACGAGTAACATAATTGCGGACGTGATTTGTAATATTTTTTTCTTAATAATGCAATGTAATATTTTCGTTATATGCCTTATCCGCCGTCCCCTTTCATATGCCGCCCGGGGCCATGCCCCCCCCCTGCACCCCCCACGCTACGCCACTGAGTCAATACTTTGTATAGTTGGGATAACAAACTTATCGAGCGGTAGTTGTTTGTTTACCTATAGTATTAGATTTGACCTGTCTAAGTGCTTATTTTGTAAGCCTAAAGAAATAAAGATTTTGATTTACTGATTATTGATTTAGGTCGCTTTGGTTGCTGATTTAAGCAGTAGTATGATCGTTGCCTTGTTCCATTTATTCGGCATTCGACCCTATGTTGATGATGTTTAGAAACCGAGTAACTAATAACCCTATCTCCGCCTTCTTTGATCAAGATAATCCCGTCAAAGGGAGTTTTTCGTGTTCAGGGATAATTGAATCTCAGCCTTTGTTATTCCAGTATATCTTTAGCTCCCACATTCAAGAGTTCCTCGTCTATCACAAAGCTCGGTAATAACTTCTGTGCCTGGTTGCCTGGTACAAAAGCCCTAAGCTTTTGTAAACACTTTTTCATTACTCATACTCGGAAAGTAGACCTAAACATGCCTGAAGAGCGGGTTGAAAGTGATACTTTTCCGCCCTAGGAAGAATCGTTTTCAACTGACAGCTATAACGTTACTATTGAACCATGATAGTGGCAAAATAAATGCTGCAGCGAAAAAAAAATTCGCCGTAGCGACAATTCACTGAATTCAAAAAATACGAAAGATAAGGCAGTATGGCTTTATGGCTTTCGCCTGTCCTAGATGGACATCTAAATAATAAAAAGAATTAGCGGCAATTTGATTAATTTGTTTTCTCATGTTTTTTATTTATATTTTCTTGTATTCGTAATGAAAAGCACAGTGTTTACCTCGGGTGAAAGTAACTTATGAAGTCCCTCGAACTATTGGCGCCCTCGTTAGTTTCGGGACTAAATAAGTTACTCTCAACCCTTGGGTAACAATACTTAGGTACTTATTTGTTTTGTTTAAAGATGTTTGTTTTCCATGAACAATAAAATAAAATGACGCCATTGAACGTAGATGTTCGTAGGAGTGCGAGGAGGCGAGGACGGAGCGGGGCGGTGACTGACGCGCTGCTGCAGGGGAGCGGGGCGGTGACTGACGCGCTGTTGCAGGGGAGCGGGGCAGTGACTGACGCGCTGTTGCAGGGGAGCGGGGCGGTGACTGACGCGCTGTTGCAGGGGAGCGGGGCGGTGACTGACGCGCTGTTGCAGGGGAGCGGGGCAGTGACTGACGCGCTGTTGCAGGGGAGCGGGGCGGTGACTGACGCGCTGTTGCAGGGGAGCGGGGCGGTGACTGACGCGCTGTTGCAGAGGAGCGGGGCGGTGACTGACGCGCTGTTGCAGGGGAGCGGGACGGTGACTGACGCGCTGTTGCAGGGGAGCGGGGCGGTGACTGACGCGCTGTTGCAGGGGAGCGGGGCGGTGACTGACGCGCTGTTGCAGGGGAGCGGGGCGGTGACTGACGCGCTGTTGCAGGGGAGCGGGGCGGTGACTGACGCGCTGTTGCAGGCTGCAGCGCGGCACGCGGCGGCGGCAGGGCCAGAACTTCACACACGAGGCCGACGAGCTGACGGTCGTCTACAAGTCGATCCAGCTGATGTTCCACGCATACTACGCGTCCTCCTCGAGGTGCGCGCGCGGCGGGGCGCGGCGGGGCGCGGCGGGGCGCGGCGGGGCGCGGCTCCTGCAACCAGTCTGTGCTTGCAGGATGAAGGAGATGGAGAAGGTCATGGAGTCCTTCGACAAGAACGAGCTCTTCCTCCTGTCGTACGCCTTCAGGAAGATGGAGACCTGGCTGACCACGGCCAAGTATATGTACTACCAAGTGGTCACGGAGCACAACCGGGAGGTGGGCCGGTGGGATGTGTACCACGCCTACCAGAAGTTCGGTTCCGAATACTGGTACACGTACAGGCCCCTGCTGGAGTGGTACAGCAAACAGACTGGGCCGGTCCCGAGCTACCTCCAACCGAAGCCGGTTTTGCAATTCCCGAACTTTCTTCCGTATAATTTTGTAAGTACTCACGTCTCTCTCGCCCGTTCTGTGTTTGTGCAAACGGCACCTAAAGTGGCGCCCCCACTTATTTTATCATAATTATAATTGCGTTAAACAAAGGAATTACCAAAATTCCTTATAATATAATTCCGTTAAACAAAGGAATTTCCAAAATTAGATGATAAAAAAGCGGGGGCGCCACTTCAGGTGCTGTTTGCGCCTGAAGTGAAATCCCTCAAGTGCAAGTGCGAGGCGCGCGATTGTCATCAATGAAATGTGCCAACTTTGCCTCCTAGGGTATCTTTACCCGAAAATGATTTTTAACATAATCTATGTAGGTGTAGGTACTATATTAAAATTATTTGATCACGATGTGGCGCAGCGGGCGAAGGTTCGACTGCGTCACAGGAGGTTCGAGCGGGTTTGTTGCGGGTTCGATTCCCGCATGAGGATTGTCCAGAATCATTTATTTATGGCATCACCAAGTTTCAAGTTAGTTGCTGAGTTGAGTCAGAAACCCGTGGCAGCTCCATAAGAATTTATTCTTATGGCAGCTCTACGAATGAAGGAACCCGTGGCAGCTCCATAAGAATTTATTATTATGGCAGCTCTTCGAATGAAGGAACCCGTGGCAGCTCCATAAGAATTTATTCTTATGGCAGCTCTACGAATGAAAGAACCCGTGGCAGCTCCATAAGAATTTATTCTTATGGCAGCTCTACGAATGAAGGAACCCGTGGCAGCTCCATAAGAATTTATTATTATGGCAGCTCTTCGAATGAAGGAACCCGTGGCAGCTCCATAAGAATTTATTCTTATGGCAGCTCTACGAATGAAAGAACCCGTGGCAGCTCCATAAGAATTTATTCTTATGGCAGCTCTTCGAATGAAGGAACACACCTAGGTAAGTTTCCCATTGCACGTCATAAGCCTCAGCGACAATTCACTGAATTCAAAAAATAAGAAAGACAAGGTTGTATGGCTTTATGGCTTTCGCCTGTCCTAGATGAACTAACATACCAATAAAAAAAAATTGCAGCAATTTGATTTTATATTTGTAATGAAAAGCACAGTGTTTACCTCGGGTGAAAGTAACTTATGTAGTCCCTCGAACTATTGGAATTAAACCCCGTCTCGGGACTAAATAAGTTACCTTCAACCCTTGAGTAAAGCTTCAGCGCTGAATACATTAAACTAGCTTTCAGCTCGCGGCCTCGCTCGCGTGGTGCATCTATTATACAATTTGAAAATGACTGAAACACGTTTTGAACTTTCTATCAGCACATATAAAACAATTCAGGTCATAAACATCCTACGTGCAAAAGTTACAGCCATTTAAATACAAAGCCAAACTGCGAACTCAAACCTTAATAACCCGTTTTACTCCATTTTTAGGAGTTTTCTCGAAAAATCCTGGAACACTTTTTAATATTATATTTTTATTATTCTCTGTAAGTTTGAAGCATATCGGGCCACAGGTAGAGTTACCACAAACATCGGACGTAGATTGTATTCAGCTAGATCGCTCTGCATACTTCAGAGATAAGATAGTAATGGTTCATTTTTGTGACTCTTCTCAATGTATTTCAAAGAGTATTAAAAACCAACAAGAAATCTTAAACAGTTTAAACTGTACGAACCGAACCCTTCTTCTGATACACCACACTATGATTGATTTATCATTATCACTAGGTACATAGTATAAAAGAAAGTCGCTTTCTCTGCCCCTATATCCCTATGTCCCTTTCCCAGATTAATAATATAGTAGTCCCTTTGTATGCTTAAATCTTTAAAACTACGCAACGGATTTTGATGCGGTTTTTTTAATAGATAGAGTGATTCAAGAGGAAGGTATAAACGTATAATAAAACCGTGCAAAGCCGGGCGGGTCTCTAGTTATTCATAACATCATGATTTCTTTTTTTAACCCTAAGGCGATGCTAGATCTACACTACAGTACAATAAAACGAATGAAGTAACACCCCCCGTATAATTGTTTTCAAATCTGTTATCCCTTTCTCTTTGTCGCGGTGAGCGCGCCCGTCCCTCCTTGCACTCGGTCTGCTGTCGGTGCTCTGCTCACTCAATGTAGCACAGGATGTGTTGAACAGCGCGTGTGGCGGGTAGTGGTACAGTCGGGTAGTGGTACAGTCGGGTAGTGGTACAGTCGGGTAGTGGTACAGTCGGTCAGCAGTAACGAGTCGGTCGCGTGCGTTGCAGGACAACCTGACGCTGGAGCACATCTACCACCAGGAGCTGCTGGTGTGGCGCAACTACACGCTGGCCATGCACCTCATGGTGGACGTCTCGTACACCTGCGAGTTCGTGGAGTATCTCAACGCGCGCCTTCGCAAGGTCTACAAGATGGACGAGCCCAAGGTCCCGCCGCCCAAGTGATCGTCTGCGTCTCTCGCTACTCACTCGCCCTGTCATTACAATTATACATTTACTAAATTTTCCTGCACTACATTCATAAATATAGCTAAGTAGTAATGTTAGGTGTAGGTTTAGCATGAACTAGGTAGTAAATCCTGTGTCGGTGTCGGTAATCGGTGACGGGAGTAGTAGAATATTAATTATTTTAATAATATTTATTAATATTAATTATAAAATATTAATATTATTATTCTATTATATATTCTTACTTAGAATTTATTCATAGGTTAATTAACATGTGATGGTCTTAAATATTTACTTTAAAATTACACTGTACAGCCCCCTGCCTTTCTTAAATTTAACATAACTCTTTCCATCCAAAGGTTGCCTGGAAGAGACCGCTTCTAAGCGGTAAGGTCGCCCATTGTACTTGTCTTATGTAATGTTCATTTTCTGGTGTATACAATAATGGATTTTTGGTTGTATTGTAAAAATAAAGTGTTTGTTATAACTAAAAAAATACCTACTTAATTAAAATATGACGTATTAAATATGACGTATTAAGTTACAATTCTATATTTAGCTTCTGTGGGTTGGTTGAATAAAAGATAGTTTGTGCGATATACTGAGTCTATTCATTACACAGAAACACGGATACTAGAAATGACATTTAACGATAATCTATAAACCTTAATTAAGGCTATGTGTTTTCCGAGGGCGGTTGCTGGAGTGACTGAGGTGTGTGACATTAGAGCTCGGCTTGCAGCCGGTTTCTGGAACGCAGATCATCTTCATAATTAACTAATCAATGTTCAAATCTGACCTTCCACTCCGACCAACTAAACTGATCAACTGGTTGTTTAGAATGGAATTCGATGAAGGGTTTGTTTCCAATCAAACCAACTGGTTGATCATATATTTTATTTTGTTTGGGAAAACTTGTTCCATTCGGACCAACCAAATGACAAATCGAAACAGATCACTTGTTTTTCTTTCTCAACGATACAACTTGGTTCGATAGGTTGGTGCGAATATTTTATTAATTTATATTTGTTCCGATCTGCAAAACTTTAAATGATATTATTGGAGTAAGAACTTTATTGGAGATCGTCTACTCATAATCATATTGAATAATTACAACTCCTAGTTGTTATGATGACCTGGTACTTTTCATATTAATGTAAACAAGATTAAGAGATCATCAGATTCAAAACTACTTCTATTGTAGTTCTGCACTCCTGTTACAGGAGAAACAGGATTTATTTACTAGAAAGCTCGAATGGTAGAAGTACATTTTAAGAAATTAATTTCATGAAAAGTTTTTTGATTCGAATTCTATTTCAATCAATGCCTTTTATTTGAACCTTCTATATTAATATGATCGCCTGGTACAATACGAATTTCCTAAAGTTTGCATCATTACATTTTCAAATCTATAGTTTTAGTACTTTCATATTATCTACCAGTAAGTTTATTTCAATTGGTAGGTAGTAGGGGGTCCAATTTCGATATTTTTCAATTTCGAAATTGACTTTCGAAATTCGGACGCTCAATTTCGAAATTTCGAAATTCAGACTGAAAATATAGCTTTTATTCTCTGGTGATGATGAGATCTGACTCCCTTGCTTTACAGATAGAATTAGAGTCAGAAAAGTGATTTCCTTTATCCAAAATATAAAAATTACTAAAATACTTCAATTTTACTACATCAAGTGTCACCGGTGTCACGCTCACACCACACCAACTCTTAACTTTGGTGTCTTTTTGAGTCGAAGGCTAAAATAGCAGCCATGAACCTAGGAATCCTAAACAAGGTTCAGCGATACTTTACACCGGGACAGCTTGTCACTTGCCTATCGATCTTTCATAGGTTACATTTCGGAGACGCTCACAGGAACTTCACTACTTGATTCCACCATCTCCCTTCCACTCCAGGACGAGTAGGCGTACGGCGCATTACCACCCTTACCTTGTGGATATTCCATCCACCCGAACTAAGATTAAAAAAATTAAAATAAAAAAAAAATAAAAAAATATTTAACAGAATCGGTGTTCTATGACGTGCAGGAATACCTAGCATTACCGCCTTGTTAATTTAATTTAAATTGTATATTTATATAACTTATTATATAAATTGTTATTATATTTTAATGAATAATTCTTATAATGTAATTAATTATAATTATTCTATTGACATGTTACTTAAGAGTAATTAATAAATTCTGTATTCTGTATTCTAAGCGGTTCCGTGTTCGGACTCAGTTGGCAGAGGTGGGAAGGGCAATGGCCCTTCTGTAATCGTTTCCAATCCCTGCGTGTCAATTCATGATCGGCGTCATCATTCCTAGTACGTTACCTTCCAGGGATCTGAGTATGGCAGCGCTGTCAAAGAGAATACGTACGCCTTAGTCACTGATTCCTCTGTTGTGTACAGCTTTCTGGGCTACTGCTACATATCAGTGCCGGATTTATATTTTTAATGAGTGTAGGCCACTTTTTTCCGCCGCCCCATGTACTGAGCCGTTCATTATTAGCTGCGCCTCCCCCCCCTCGGTAGACATACAATTTGATTGTCTGCAATCGAGTGACCGTCCTCTGAAATCTGCCGCCCCCCTAGGACGCTGCCGCCCCCCTAGGGGGCCGCCGCCCCTAGGCCGCGGCCTATGCGGCCTGTTTACAAATCCATGACTGCTACATATTCACATTGGAATATGGAGCTGTGTTTGCCTACTATTATTGATATGCATAAGAGGTCCATTGAGTGAGCGCCGCCGGCTCCCGTCCCTGTTACGGTTTTGAAGCCAACTGCGTAGATTCTGACTTCACGGGTTCCTGATTCATCTTTTTGATCCTCTTATAGCTGTATCTGTAGTGTTTATTTAGTATCCGGTTACTATCCGGTTAACTTTTTACTGTGATTTTACGTTGATGTATATGGACGATATTTAAAAAAATCCTTTGCACAATCAAATTATGTAATTATGTAAACACGACTTTTTTAAATTATTCATATGCGTATTTTATTCTATATATAGGAACTTTGCGTCTGTGGCACGGCGTAATACATTTTGATGTGGTTGGTAATAAGCTCTTAAAAGAGTTAGAGCATCCAGCATTTTGGAGCTGAGAGACCTCCTCAGGCGGTTACTTGTTACTTGCTAGAGTTGCTAGAGAGCTTCAGCACTGGTCAGGGGGTATTATAATGAGATGTTGGTATACAAGGTACCCATATTATTATTTAATCCCTGGTTAAATCATGGAAACCAAAAAATTCGAAATTTCGAAATTGAGGCCTCCAATTTCGAAATTGAAAAATGGCCAAAAAATCCTACGAATTTCGAAATTACGAAATTTCGAAATTTCGAAATGCACCCCCTAGTAGGTAGATAGATATGTATAAAAGAAGACCAGCAACAATCATGAAATTTCTTTGAAGTTCTGTTTAATTTTGTTTGACCTCTATTTTAAACTTAAGGTTATTGTACGAATTCATGACAAAAATTTTGTGAATCAGGATTTTTAATCGATTTTTCAAATTAAATTAGGAATTGTACGAACTACCCAGGAATTACAAGGAGACCGTTTGAACAAGCAGACCTAATATAAAAGTAGACTATTTGTACAAGTAGACCAAACAGAAAATTAGAACATACTGAAAAATAGACCGTTGACTCATTGGACAGTTGGAGCCGGCAAAATAAACTGGAATTTAATGTGTCGAAGTGCAAGGTGATGACTTTCACCAGACTCAAAGATCCCAGAATTTACAATTACTCTCTGGGAACCAGTGTACTGGAAAGAGTTGAATCTATTCGCGATCTGGGGTTGGTCGAGGATGCGCAACTCAACTGCCGTCAGCATATTGTCTCTATGTGCAAGGCTGCGAATAGAACTCTAGGTTTCATCATGAGGACAGCTTCGCATTTCAATAACATAGGTATAGCAATCATGTTGTACAACGCGTTCGTCAGGAGCAAACTTGAGTTCAGTGCAATCAGTTGGGATCCACGCGAGGCAAAGTATACCTTAATGATCGAAAGATTACAACGAAAGTTTGCAAGGTACCTATCTTTATAAACGAACCTACGGTTACTACCCGTATCTTTTTCCCTCTCTGTTTGTGACGGGTATGGTAGGCTTGGACACCTTAGAGTTAAGACGCAAATTACAACTAGCTATGCACTACTGCTTCATTCTTCGCGGCAGAGTGGACAACCCGGAGATACTGAGTAGAGTTAATTTATACGTCCCAAACAACTACTGCAGAACCGGACGTAGGTTTCACCGGCTTTTCGCACAGCCACCAGCACGTACATGTCACGCCAATAACGCACCCACACTCAGAGCTGTCGTACTTTTAAATGCTTTCCTACAGAAATTCCAACATGTCGACATATTCAATGATAATATAAATTATATATATTTATGCTTAAGATCATTTCTTACTTTTAAATGAATTCTGTTGCTTTATGTAATGTTTAATCTGATTATTTATTATTTTTTTTGTTATTCTAAATTATTTTCCACCCATATTATTTGATTCTATTCTTCTAGTTATGTTTTGTTAGGTATATTTAGTGTAGTTAGTGTTTTGGTTGTAAGTAACTGTGAGCTTGTAAGACCCCATTCTTGATTTATTGGCTCTGTGTCCACAGAGCCATCCTAGGGTCTGCGTCTTAGCGTCACAAATTGGAGTTGACACTGACAGCTCCAAAGTGACGTCTGTCTATTCTACTGTCGGGTCGCGTTGTCGAGTCATATCGTTCCTTCTTTTGTCTCCGACATCGATCACTGCTGGTCAGATTCCTACATAATCCTTGAAACCTCGTGATACCTCTTCAGCTGGTACGTATTCTGGCCATCAGCCTGTGCGTGGTTTCGTCAGCGGTCTGCCTAACCGTCCGTTGTTTCTGTAAAACTCCAGGATCTTGCACCCGGAGTCCCAGTGTGACCTCGTGGCATCCGTGGTACCGTGGTTGCAGTTACCTGCCCGCGTGGAATACGCAAGAGGCCGTGTCGTCTTCCTCCTACGGTTTGGAGCGTTCGATCTCGATCAGGTATACTTCTATATAAATGTCTCAGCGCCACGTGTCGCTTGAGATAGTATGCGTCTGTCTATAATCTATCTATTTTGTCCTACAGCTATCTGGCTGCAGGATCTAGCTGAGGGGGTGAAATCTTTGTATGTGCTGTCCCTGGAGAGTGGTCGGAGAGAGACCGCTCGGAGGCTGTTCGGTGCGGTTCAGTGCAAGCCCCTTCTTTTGTGCCTGCCTGACCTTTGGACCGACAGCGATAGCTTACTGGTAACACGGCTGGACCCTGGTCCCCGTGTCTCATTTATTTAATTGTGCTGTGACCCAAAACTAACCTCACTCTGGAACCATCCGGAACCCTCTGTTACTTACTCCACTCGCTGAACATCATCCATGTTATAAATTAAATAACTGTAGATTTCTTAACTCAGATATTACTGAAACTATTTTTTATCTTCGATTTTAGTGTTTTTTTTTAATGTTGTTTAAAATGCCCTAATAGTGTTAGGGAAACAAGTAAAAATCTTACTTTTCTAGGAAAGTCGGAAAATGGTGGCCTTTTAAAAGGCCTGTAGTAACATGGGGGGTCGATTATATGCAATCCTAAAAGTCAAACAAAACATCGAAATATCAATTTTTATTTATCAAATTAGCTTGAAACACTAAAAAAATGGTTTTTTTATTACTCAACACGTTTTGCAAAAAAAAAAATGTTTAGGCTGTAAATTTATGTCACATTGTTTGCAAATAAAATTGCACCTTAGCTACGATGCTCTGTATTCTATAATATGATTCGTTCCATCATATCGAGATACTTCCTGATGTGATCTAGCTGAACGAACAAATACTCTCCTACTTCTTCCTGTTGCTAAAGCTCTTCGAAAACCAAGAAGATCATACGGTCTTTCACCTCGTTTGTATACAACTGATGCGATGTGTTCAGTCATATCAAGACTGACAAACAAACATTAGCAAACTAGTTTATGTTCCGGTACATTAGATTTTTATACTGATAGGTATCTCTGTCTGTCTTTCTGAAGTCCTAGTTTGTCGGGAGTGAATGCAAAGGTGGTTGTAAAATTTCTCTACCTTACCATGCTCATCTTTCATTGCTAAATTACTTTGGTTTCTCACAACTGTTTTCTGAATGAAACTCGAACTTTACAGTTTCAGGAGAAGCAGCTGTTGATGTCCACTACTTCGCTTTTATCAGTAATTGTACCTGTTGTCCGTCTCTTATAGCGTAGCTTGATAAACAATCATAATCTTCAAACTGTCACCAAAATTTAACTCAGCTTGATCTCTAAGTTGCGATTCTGACTTTAGGAAAGTAAAAATGAATGAAAGTAGAAATTCTTCATTACCAGCATCTTCATCTGTTACTAAAGAGGTAGAAGAAAAATTGTTATATAGCTTGGGAATAAACTTTCTTCATCACCACGCTCCAACTCGCCAAGAATCTCATTGAGAATGCGTGTGCCAGTCTACAACAAAAGTGCCTTGATACATTCTACAGGGCTTTTAAAAGGCCATCAATTTCAATTGTAAAAATGGTTCGAAAAAGTTAACTAAAGAATCGAAATAATGACCAAATCCTAGAAATAAGACATCCAAAATCAAAAACTAAAGTGAAATATTCTCAAATTCTTCTTACAAATATAAAAAAATCTTACTTTTTTACAGCCAAAGCGATAAAATATCACAGCCATGTTTTGAAACATCAAAAACTTTTAAAAAAATGCGTCTGATTGTCAATACTACTATCACTAATTAAGTATCAATATGTTATGGTTAACATGACTATTAAAAAAATCAGGTCCACATAGAAAAACACAGAGATAAATGCGGGTACATTAAATGTATTTTTTGGGCCTTTTAAAAGGCCGGACGCTTTATCTGGGTTAATTATCTGGTTGCTAAGAAGTTGAATGTAGGCTACCACACCCTGTTATTTTACTCTATGCTCTACCGCTGAACATAATTTTACTTTACCCTAAGGCGCCCAACATTACCAAAACTTTGCTCTTGTAAAATTTAATAAAACTATGTTTATATTGTATCTCTAACTAAACTTTTATTTGTATACCTACCTCTCAACAACTATAGGTCCTCCCTCCTCCTCCTCCTTCCCTCTCACCACTCATTTTTAAAGCGTTATAAGCTAACTACTTTTTTCTTAATAAATAAATAAATAAATGAATTTGGTAAAAGTAGACCGTTTGAACAAGTAGCCTGATTGGGAAAATAGACCGAGGCTTAAAAGCTTAAAAGTTGTATAGTTGAGAAAGAAAAATAGTTGATCTGTTTTATGTTGTGTGGAAGGGAACAAATTTCAAAAAATAAAATGTTCTTATCAAAACAACTAAAAAGTTGTATCGATCACAAAGAAAAATAAGTGATCCGTTTTAGTTGGTCATTTTGGTTGGCTGGAGTGGAAGTACAGGTTCAAATCTCTATTCAAGTGTCATTTGGGTTTCTCGAACATTGATTACGCACTGTCCCGGTTTAAGAGGGTGTCCGGTTTGTGACAAATCGGTTTTTAAAAAAATCCCGGTTTGTCACAACTGGTTTAAAAAAAACACTCTGTATAACAATGTACAGATTTAATAATAAAAAAGAAAATAACAGTAGCGAGCCTGAAGGACAATACAGTGGACCCCCGGTAATCCGGCCCCTGTCTAATCCGGCGCCCCCTGTAATCCGACATGCCTATCACTGTTGAATGTAGTTAGGTAGGTACACAAACATTATTTTGGCAAACAAACGAATGAGAAGTGTGTTGTTTAATTTACTAAATTCGACAGTTCTCTAAACATTGCTGTATGATTGTAGTTCAGATACCTAGAATTTTAACATTTTGATTTGGAAATTGTCGGATTACGCGCTTCTTTTCAAAAATTCCGGGCTCTAGTCTTAGGCAGTACTCTATAATCCGACAAATTCGATAGTTCGACACTGCCCTGCAAAACGTTTGTCGGATTACCGGGGGTCCACTGTATTGAAATTAAAGGGACACAGAAAACTAGCTCAGCCAGAAGGGCGTTAAAGGGGTTCCGTTAAATCAACCACACATAGCTGATTCTACTTGGTTGGTGGTAAAGTCTTCTCCTTATTTTCTCCTTTCTCAGCACTCCCCTTAGTGCGCCGCGGGTGTAGCAGCGACCCGACGGCGAAGGAGACCGAGCGCCGGCTGGATGCTCAGGGAAGAAGGGGGCAGCTCGTTGAAATCCGGCCGGAAACGAAGACTGCCCTTAGGGTGGACTTTGAACCCTGGAATGCGCGTAGGCAGAGCATTAAAGCCAGGTCTCCGTAGGGTGACGGGCTCCCACAGCAGCACAAAAGCGAAAGCACTAAGTGTTCATGATGCCGTGGAAGTCAATCACAATGGGAGGTGAAATTTACAATAATACAAGAACAAAAGAAGTGTGAAAGTGAAATGAATTTAGCATGAAACATTATAACATACATAGGTAATTAAGTGGAATGGAATGTAAAATAAAATAAATGTCCAATCCGTGCGTA
This sequence comes from Eupithecia centaureata, assembly GCA_944547425.1. NCBI lineage: Eukaryota > Metazoa > Arthropoda > Insecta > Lepidoptera > Geometridae > Eupithecia > Eupithecia centaureata. Next base: position 14,483,113 of record OX155692.1, on the reverse strand, counting down.
TTGATGAAGATGAAATATGACATGGCAAAAGTGACAAAAGGTACCAATGTTCAAAAGCATAAGAATTTACAGCCTACATTGTAAAATCAGTGCTAAACTTACTTTTGTTTAGAACAAATGCTCATATGAATGAATCCATAGACATAAGTAGTAATGGAGACGTCATAGAGTTGACAAACAATGTTAAATTTCTAGGTATACTACACATTGATCAGCTTCTAAATTGGAAAGTCGAATTAGAAGCTCTCGAAAGCTCGATAAGCTCTGCTTGTTACGCCCTTAGAAGTCTGAGAGACGAATTAAGTATTGAACAACTCAAAGTTATTTACTATGCTCTTGTTGAGTCCAAGCTGAGCTATAGCATAACGTTTTGGGGGAACAGTTATGCCTATAACCTAAAGCGGGCTTTTGTTCTGCAGAAAAGGGCAATTAGGACAATAGCACGGATTCCTCCGTGGGAATCATGTAGAAACATTTTTAAGACTAAACATTTTGACAATACCCAGTCTTTATATAGTAGTAGGTAGTTCTTATGGTCGTGGTCAGGCATCCTTATAAATATGAATCAATTGAACAAAGATCAATACGGATAAATACTAGAAGAAAGGATCTCGACACTCCTTTTCAGCCTAGGTTAAACATTGTGAAACATGGCTCTAACCAAGCAGTTAAGTTATTCAACTGCCTGCCTATTGACTTAAAGTGCATTGATAGTCCGAATATTTTTAAAAAAATTGAAAAAGCTTTTGTTGGAAAAGTGCTTGTACTCTTTAGATGACTTTAAATCTCTTACAATTTAAGTGACCTCTTATTGTGATAGTATTAAGTTTTTATTATTAGGTTTTGATTTTTATTTAATAATGGATATTGTATTTTTATTTAATAATTTAATTAAGACTATGTACCTACCATTAACATTCAAATACAATTGTAAATATTGTTCATGAATAAATCATCTATCTATCTATCTATCTACCGAACAGGGGTTTTAAAGTACACACGTTATATTTTCGATATGAACAATCGATATTTTAGTTTTTATGGAGGCAAAATTAAAGAACGCCTAGCGCAGTAAAATGGCGTCTGTCGTCTCTTGCGCAGAACCGAAGCGTCAAGCAAGCTACTCGTAGGTTCAAGCTAGGTTCATATTGCTGTGTCGGGGTGTGTTGTGGCGCGACAGAATGCTATCGGTCTCATACATTTAGTATGACTAGATTCATATTAGTAGCTTGTGTTGGGGTGTGGCGCGATCTGTCGTGACGGCAATGCCGGCATACGCTCGGCGCCCGGTCGCGCCAGAGAGGTGGTGGGGTATCTGTCGCGACACAATGCGCCACATCAATGTGTATCTAGCATTACGGCGCGGCGCTGTAAAACCTTAGCTATTCACTTAATGAAAAAATGATGCGAATAAAAGTTGTTCCTCAAAAAACGATCTACAATAATGGTCAGTAATCATTTTTTCGTAAAATGATAAAAAAAAAAGTTACATCGAAAAATATTTTTTTTTCTCGAATTTTTGGAGATTTCGCTTACAACTTTTTTATTTATAGTTCTACGTACGACAAAAAGTTACTGGACTAAAGTTGTAGAGAATTTAATTTGCAACAAAAAATTTAATTTTTTTATATCAAATAAATAGTTTAAGAGATATATCGTAAAAACCATTTCAACACCTATTTTCAAGATGGCGGCCGTGGACAAGGGTGGCGACCCCACAAACTTGGTTTTAGCTTTACACTGACCCCCCCTACACATCAAAAAAATAAAATTGCGTCCTCTAAAAAACGCAAGGTAAGGCCTAAAAAATGTAACATTTCAATGGACTAATTGATGTGGCGCGTTGTGTCGCGACAGATCCCCCACCACCTCTCTGGCGCGACCGGGCGCCGAGCGATTGCCGTCAATAGATCGCGCCACACCCCAACACAAGCTACTAATGTGAATCTAGTCATACTAAATGTATGAGACCGATAGCGTTCCGTCGCCACAACACACCCCGACACAGCAATATGAACCTAGCTTTACAAAATAAGCACTTAGACAAGTCAAATTTAATACTACTATTTAATACTAATACTGTGCAGCCATCAGGACTAAATTACTTAGTCGATTATTACAATCAAAACAAGTTAAAGATTAAAATAGAGACAAGTAAATTACAAAATAATTAAAATTAAATTTATCTTTACGAAGCATGTAGGTAACGGTTACGTTACAGCACTTCTATTTTGAACAGTGATTACTTGACAAGCTTGTCAAATCATCGAAGCAAAACTCTTGTCAAATATCAAAATGGGTTTCTGGAACGCTAATTAAGCTTGATTCTTTGGTCAAGCGCTTGTCAAATCAATAATTAACGAATCGGTGTTTTTGCTTCAATTAGTTGAAATTATTACAACAATTTACTGTATTTTGCTTGGTTTTACACCGGGTACCTACATATTAAAAATCAACAGGTAAAAGCATACGTGTGGATATTATTATGACGATAACAATTTTTTGAATCGTTATATCTCACAAACGGTGGGTGGTAGGATAAAAATTACTAATACATTTTTTCGTAGACAATTTTATGATCTACAATCTTGTCTGAGGTATTTTTATGATAAAACTTACCGTTTTGCTGAAAATTGCGAAAAACTCTTTTTTTACCTTTGACTTTTGAATAAAAAAAAATCCATTCACGGGAATGATGGGGAACTTCTTGAAATTGTTTATAATTATGTTTTGAACAATTTCACTGATTTTCAGCTTGTTGGGACTTTATGTAACTTCGATCGAATGTCTAAATTGACCGGACTATATAATGCTAAACAAGCCGTCTCTGCTATTGGTCATATCAATCCGACAGATGCTGGGTGCGGCAAGCTAAAGACAGGGCGCTATGGCGCTCATTAGGGGAGGCCTATGTCTAATATATCTAAACAAGCCGTCTCTGCTATTGGTCATATCAATCCGACAGATGCTGGGTGCGGCAAGCTAAAGACAGGGCGCTATGGCGCTCATTAGGGGAGGCCTATGTCTAATATATCTAAACAAGCCGTCTCTGCTATTGGTCATATCAATCCGACAGATGCTGGGTGCGGCAAGCTAAAGACAGGGCGCTATGGCGCTCATTAGGGGAGGCCTATGTCTAATATATCTAAACAAGCCGTCTCTGCTATTGATCATATCAATCCGACAGATGCTGGGTGTGGCAAGCTAAAGACAGGGCGCTATGGCGCTCATTAGGGGAGGCCTATGTCTAATATATCTAAACAAGCCGTCTCTGCTATTGGTCATATCAATCCGACAGATGCTGGGTGTGGCAAGCTAAAGACAGGGCGCTATGGCGCTCATTAGGGGAGGCCTATGTCTAATATATCTAAACAAGCCGTCTCTGCTATTGATCATATCAATCCGACAGATGCTGGGTGTGGCAAGCTAAAGACAGGGCGCTATGGCGCTCATTAGGGGAGGCCTATGTCTAATATATCTAAACAAACCGTCTCTGCTATTGATCATATCAATCCGACAGATGCTGGGTGTGGCAAGCTAAAGACAGGGCGCTATGGCGCTCATTAGGGGAGGCCTATGTCTAATATATCTAAACAAGCCGTCTCTGCTATTGGTCATATCAATCCGACAGATGCTGGGTGTGGCAAGCTAAAGACAGGGCGCTATGGCGCTCATTAGGGGAGGCCTATGTCTAATATATCTAAACAAGCCGTCTCTGCTATTGATCATATCAATCCGACAGATGCTGGGTGTGGCAAGCTAAAGACAGGGCGCTATGGCGCTCATTAGGGGAGGCCTATGTCTAATATATCTAAACAAGCCGTCTCTGCTATTGGTCATATCAATCCGACAGATGCTGGGTGTGGCAAGCTAAAGACAGGGCGCTATGGCGCTCATTAGGGGAGGCCTATGTCTAATATATCTAAACAAACCGTCTCTGCTATTGATCATATCAATCCGACAGATGCTGGGTGTGGCAAGCTAAAGACAGGGCGCTATGGCGCTCATTAGGGGAGGCCTATGTCTAATATATCTAAACAAGCCGTCTCTGCTATTGGTCATATCAATCCGACAGATGCTGGGTGTGGCAAGCTAAAGACAGGGCGCTATGGCGCTCATTAGGGGAGGCCTATGTCTAATATATCTAAACAAGCCGTCTCTGCTATTGATCATATCAATCCGACAGATGCTGGGTGTGGCAAGCTAAAGACAGGGCGCTATGGCGCTCATTAGGGGAGGCCTATGTCTAATATATCTAAACAAGCCGTCTCTGCTATTGGTCATATCAATCCGACAGATGCTGGGTGTGGCAAGCTAAAGACAGGGCGCTATGGCGCTCATTAGGGGAGGCCTATGTCTAATACAGGGTGTTAGTGTAAACAGCGTTATCCTTGAAACCAGAGGTTCAGCATCATGAGTAGAGTCCAAAACCGATGAAAAATAATTATTCTATTTTTAATTTATTTTTGAAACAAAAGTATTCGATACACCTTCTAAGTGGTAAAACTACAACACGAGTACATTGGCGGGGCCGCGCAGGTGTCGACCTGTTTTGATCAAACGAGCCACGCCGCCATGCAAGTGTTCATTGCCGCGCCCCGCACGCACCTCACCGCGCCGCACGCGCCGCCCGCCTGCTCCCGCAGGCGCCGTCCGATCGCTCCTCAGTAGCGATGTTACGAGTTGATTTTATTCCAACTCGGATAACTCGAGTTGACTCGGCCGCTAACTCGAATCGCAACACGAGTTGACTCGACTCGCATCAACCGGATGGGATCCGCTTCGCGGCAGCAGCCAAACGGATCGGCGAGTCGAGTCGAATGCACCGTATTCGTATTCTTATTCTTGATTCGAGTTTACACTTGCATTGCCGATTGCCACTACTCCACTCGCCGGCCACCGCTGTGCGTGTGTGTTATTGTTGTTACATAAGATTACGTAATTTAAATCATCATCATAGATTCCATGTTATTTATAGTCATTATAAATAAGTATTACGATGTTATGCGAGTACCTTGTGGGGTTTATTACCGATGGTATTTATTTACCCAATTTTTACTTAATTGCGAAAACACAATAAAATGTTCACTTAAAAAAACCCCAAACATGGTAAAAACCAAATCCTAACGTACGCCAGTGCAGTGCAGTCGCCACATCACTCGTTTTCCGGACTCCTAGTAATTTTGGCAGTTTTATTCTCTTATTCACTTTTATGCATTAAATATACTTGCTTTCTCTCTCAAACCTTGCTCGAGCACCCGAGGTGTGCCGACGGTGACCGGCGAGGCGACGGAATACCAATCAAAACAAAATGAATATTCGTAGTAGAGTCGAGTTTCGGTTTCGAGTTGGCAAATCGCTGACTCGCGACCTCGCGTGCACTCGCATTCGCATAATGCCAGAAACATACTTGCGTGTCGCAGTGTGTCGGGGCGCGCCAGAAGCATATCGGTTTCATACATTTAGTATGGTTAGGGACATACTTGTATGGCGTGTCGTGTCGCGCCACGGTCTATCGTGTCGCAGACTGCTAGCCACCGATTGCGCCAGAGCGGTGGTGGGGGTTATGTCGCGACAGGCAAATGTGTTTCTATACTGGCGCGTGGCTCGTGGCGCGAAAACTTTTTAATTTAGTAATACCTGTTTATTTGCAGCAAAATGGACGATCTTATAGAACTTGTTCGTCAACTTTTGAAAGAACCAGGTAAGTAAGTTAATAAAACAGTATTTTAAGTACTTTACTATTTAATTATTTATTGCGCCCCGGCTTCGCACGGGTGTATACTTAAAAGCCTTCCTCTTGAATCACTATCGATAAAAAAACGGCTTCAAAATCCGTTGCATAGTTATAAAGATAGGTTTATCATACATAGAGACAGACAAAGAGACAGCGGGAAGCTATTTTGTTTTAAACTAGTAGGAAGTAGTAGGGGTAGTGAAAATAAAGTTTGTTTATTATATCAATGTATTTGAAAAGGGATAAATGAATAATTATACAAAATTAACAATTTTATTAATAAGTTCAGTTGGGGCAAGATGCTAAAATTCAAGATGCTAGTCTAGTTAAGGTCAGTTGGGGGAAGTGCGGCGTATTTTATTTTAAGTTCACTTTGCACTCGAATTGTGTCTAAACTGTGAACATTTTGAAATAGGTAATTAATTTCAGTACCACATTCCCTAATGAATTATCTACGTATAGAACCTGCAATTTAAAGTTCTGATGTACTTTTCTATGTATTTTATTGGGTTTTTTAACAGCTTGTTCTTCTTCTGCTTCCCAACGAAATGTAAAGTAACTAACGCAAGTGCGGCAGTGGTCTAAAAATGCCAGTAAAACTCTTATCTGTAATTTCAACGTGAATATCAGAAAGAGGAACGTTCAAATAGAAGATATATTTATATATATATATATATATATATTGAGACTCTTGCATCCTAGAAATTTCAGAAATTGAAATAGATTCACCTAAAAAAATTTAAAATTGTGAAATGGGGAAAGTGTGGCATAATTCTTAAGGAACAAGCTTTCCAGTGGTACTAAACATTTATACCTGACTGGCCAAGAAGGAAGGTAAAGGTAATGGGATGTATTTATGTACCTACTATGTCCTTTTGACAACAATGCTCGCTCATATTGATGATGATTTAATGATGATGTACTTTACCATTTTACTATTTTGTACCATTTTGTTAATTTGCTTTTTAAATGAAGAATAGAGTTTAACTTATTATTTTTTACTAATTTAACTTATTAAGATTACGATATTCAAACAATCCAAAAAAATTAAGAAGAAAATTAGGAAAGGCTGTATCAAAATTATGGAGCACTTATTAATTAAAGTTTCATATTTTTTATATTGATAAGAAAATAATGAATAATTTTAGTATTAGTTATTTTCTTAGCATAATAAGCTAATGATAAGAGCATTTTTCCGTTTTCTAGGAAATACAATAATATCTCCTGAACCATGCTACTCATGTTAATGAAAATTACGGCGCAAATAGGCGCAAATTATACTGGATCTGTAGGTAAAAAAATGATGACTGTGCGTTCAGCCGTTTCCGAGATATAGAAATCACCAAAACGTTCGCCCAGCAAAAAACTAAATATCTCTAAAATCTTTAGAGGCGCAAATTATCTTTAACGGCACATTTAGACTAGTATTTAAGCTATCTTTTTGCATATTTAAAATACAGCTATACCCTTTTTTTAAAAAAAGTTTTGCTGGGCGAACTTTCGTGCAGCAATATCAGTTATTCATAAATATCTCTGCAGCCCTTGGAGGCGCAAATTTAAAATTTCGGGCGCATTTAGACGACATAGGGCGCTGATTATCTGCATCATTCGATTCTTGAAAAGACGATACTTTTTGCTGGGCGAACGCACACGAAAAATCTGTACAAAATCTGTATGAACACAAGAAGCTTTAATCTGTTTATAATCTGAATTTTATGTTTATGGGGTGGCATGGTAAGCTATCGAAATAAAAAAGGCATTTTTAAATATCGTCGCTGTACTTGGAAAACTAAATAACTAACAAAACCAAAATCGCGAGAAAAACGCTTTTAACTGTTTTTTTGCAACAAAAATGGCGATAATTCTTTTGTGGCAAAGTATTTTAGTGTCCACTTTTTGATATGTTACAGATTGTTACTGCGCCTATGATTCTAATTAGGCAAAGTATTCGGCCATTGAATTTTAAGAAAAAAATAAAAAGTAACTATTTATTTTTCCCTCGACAACTTAATAATATATTTATTAGTTAAGATGATACATATTTTTTGTCATTTTTGAAATCGGTTTTCGATAATTTTTAATAGTATTTAGTAGTTGTTTAGTGAGAATAATCCTAAATAAAATATCTATAATCCTAAATGGTTTCTTGTTTTACTTTTTATTAAATTTGCCAGTGTCCGGTCCACAAAGTTTTATAGTCGTAGAAGGAGTGTTAATGTTAAACAAAATATGATCGGTAGGTTTGAGTAATGGTCACCAATATGATTTTAAGCATTGGACAACACGTTGACAACACAAACAGGTTCCTGAAATACATTAAGGTGGCGTGAGTCCCAAAACTCACGTTTGTACCAAACGGTAAATGAATTTTAAAGTTTAATAATATCAAAGTTTTTAATTGTTTTTGATAGCAATCAAAAGTTAAGGATACTAGCTAGTGACTTATGAGAGTCAAAACAAGATTAATCCAATTTGACTCTATAGAAAAACATCGCTAAGTTACCTCTAAATATTATTTTTTACAGAGATACTGCTTATACAAGGTATAACATATTACCCCTACTAAGCCGAAGGGGGGGGTTTCAGGAACCCATGGTGATCAGTTGTGGGGGGGAGATAATTAAAAATTCCTATTTTCAGTTTCCCATACAAAAAGTTTTCATTTCCTAGTGCCAAAATAAAGTGACAACCCTATTCGCGCAACCTGTACTTACCTACTAACTTTACAGGTATGTAGGTAGGTATTTATCTTCGTAGATTTCAGCTATGGCGGGAGATTACTAGACGACCTAATAAATTCGTGATAATAATAAGATGCTAGTATGTAAGTTCCTAGGTAGTGTTGAGAAAATCTTAAAATGCTGAGTTAGGAAAGTTGTAAGTGTAGGTACAAGTTACAAACCTCATATTTTCTCGCTTGTCAGCTGTCTAGATGGCTTCTTACGAAGGGATTTATGTATGTTTTGGTAGGTCACTTGTAGGTACACAGTCACAGACAATTCACACACTTCAGCACAAGGTAGGTTTCTTTTTAGGCATTAACATGTCTCACTCACTTTAGCACTAGTTAGGTTAGTTAGTAAGTTACACATGCATGACGTAGGTATCGATACCGATGCATGTAAGTAAGGTTCGATATGCCTCCCTTCTTCCAAACAACACACATTTAAGGCCGGGACTCCACCAAAGCGGAGACGAGACGAGCGGAGAGGAGATGTTTTTTAAACAACCAATAGAATAAGGAAGTTTCCAATTTCACAAAAATAAAAACTAAGTATGTAAATTAAAGGGCATATATATTACAATAAATATGGTGAAAGAATTATTTTGATAACTTGAAAAATGACTAAGTTATTCCACTTTTACTGAATCTTAAACGAATATTGAAATACGCGCGAGGCATTTGGCCTATGACGTCATATCTCCCCGCGGGTCTACGGTACAGGAGGGCGGAAAGCGTTTTTCGGCTGTTTCGTCGTTTGTCGCTCACAGTAAGTAAGTAGGTACATGGAACGCGGTGTGTGGTGTGAGTGTCTATATAAAGTATTAAGTAACCTTATTAATATCTTAATATTTTACTATTAGAATAAATGGGAAAGTCTGTATGAATGTTTGTTATAGGTAATCTCCGTAACTACTTATTTAGATGAAATTTGGTATGTAAATCGATTGGGACCTAAAATAACATATAGGATAGTAAAATATAGAAAAAATAACCTCTGAAGGGGTTAAATGGGGTGGTAAAGTTTGTATGGAAAATAATTATTCCTTGGTTCGATTCTCTCAAAACTCGGTAAAACTAATCTCTGGCTGGAATTAAACACGTATTTTTTATTTTTACTCAATAACCTCATACTTAATAATAATAACTAGGGGGTGTGCAATAACTTTCTGGAATTTGTATGACAAAAATCTCTGGTTCGTAGGCGAAGCCGCGGGGCGCAGCTAGTGTTTATTTTTTTGAAAGAGATTTCTTTCTTTTAATAACATTGCACCAATCTTATTTTTGTAGGCACCATAAAATATTGTTTATCGGGTGCACTAATAGTTGTAGGTACTTGTGCACGACACAATATTAATAATGTACTGTAGTGTAGCATCAACTTGCACGGTTTCCATGATGATTCTATGCGACGTCACTAGAAAGTCCTATAAATGAAGATGACCTCGAATTTAAAGTTTGTTGTGCAACAATCAAATGTAAATCTATCTCTGCCATTCCCATTGTCTCTTTCTTTCCTTTCGATTCGATTGAGAACCTTGATATGAAATAAGTACTTCAAAATCATGAACATTAATAAGCAGTGATCGGAATTACAAGAGCATATAGAGCATTACCTAAAGTTACATATTTACATCAAAATCATAATGTTGGGATTATTGATGACTAGTGAAGAGGATTTATTGAGATCATTATAAAGACTTAGAGATTGTTCAATAGGCTTCCAGAAGTTTCTACTATGTTCTCGAATGATCTTCGTCACATCACATATACACCAACTCAACACACTCGGTAATGTACTCACACATGCACACGAAACACACACAACTCAAAACACTCAAACACACAAAACACAAACACGCACATATACTTATACACACACGCCACAAACACATAGGCGCACACTAAACAATCAAATGCTAACAAACTTTTGCAAACAATATTCCAATTATATGTTTTAATTTAATATTTCAAATACGCACCTTCCAATATTATTGTAACTTTATATTACGGAAGAGCGGAACCCTCTAACACATATAGGTATCTCTTTATTTAAATAGGGTTCCAAACCCAAGCTATGTTGTAATTATGTGATAATTAGTTAAAGTTTAGATAGTTTAGATAGTTTGTATTTGATCTCGTATATTCCAGAACTTTCCAGAGCTTTCTGCACATTCCCGAAAGCTCTAGAATGTTCGACTGCACATAAAATAAACCCTAGTTCCACAAAAGTAGGTACGTACATATATTGTTTTCTATCATCTATAAGATAATCTATTATAGATAGTTGCGGTAAACGTGTTCTTGGGTGGAGACCGCGACTGGGCAAACGTAGTGTAGGACACCCTCTGGCCAGGTAGGATAACTATCTATGGCCAGTATATAAAGATAATCTATGGCCTATTTTTGTTGGAGACAAGTACCAACACTATAACTATGATGAAAACTGAAAATGACGAACGATTTTGAACTCTAAAACCTTATAATCAGACCTTCAGAAAAATACTAGCAATCTTAAAAATATGTAGATGTTGTCCTGCACAGATTCTACAACGATAATATCCATTCGGTCTTGATTTAGCCAAAATTAACAACCGTCTGAGGTGACCGCGCATGGATTACTACTCGACTCGAGCGTCTCGTGGAAGTTGTGACGTCATGACGTTGTTGAGCGGCCGCGCGCCGAGAAGTTTTAAACCGGACGGGAAAAGTATCATAACGTCGTCATTTTTAAAGATAATTGAAAAAAAAATTCAGTGGGCTTTATTGCAAGTATAGTATTATTTTTCTACATTTAAATAAAAAATTTGGAAACTTCCTTATTGAGTTATTGACACGTCTCCTCTCCGCTCAGCTTCAGTGGAGATCGCTGTGCGGAGATGTCTAATATTTGTATGTCGCGATGGAAGCGGAGATGTGAGCTGTGCGCGGACGACGCGCAGTGGAGACGAGAGATGTGAGCGGCGTGCAGTGAGCGATGTCACCCTCCCCCTCTCGAGCTGAAAAACATCTCTTCTCGCACAGCACACAGCACACCGCACACATCTCCGCTTTGGTGGAGTCCCGCGAGCTGAAAAACATCTCTTCTCGCACAGCACACAGCACACCGCACACATCTCTGCTTTGGTGGAGTCCCGGCCTTATGGAAGTAAGCACACGCTTCCAACACACGCCTCTTCATCTCTTCAGCTCTGTGACACTCCGATGCATACACCACACCCTTAAGGTATTCTTAAGTCCTAGTTACTTGTTTTTTAGGCACGAAAGATAAAAATTGTAATTATAGCACTACACGGCACCGCGACGAAGGTCACACTAAAATAGTTCATCATTCATTCTTTTGATTTCGTTCGCCGAAAAGATGGATAATTTTTAGGGTTCATTTTCAATTTTAATAAATCCCTAGTTGGCAACATGAGTACGAGGTATTAGGATCACAGTCGTGAAATAATAGGTATGTGGTAGAAAATTGTATGAATACGTAGGTAGGTACTGGTCTTATTTTACATAGGTATTTCACAATGTAGGTACCTACCTGCTACACACACATACACATTGCGTGAATTCTGATAGTTGGTATACCTAATACAAAATCCCGTACTAAACGGATTTAAGCTTTTTTTTTTTTTGATTTTATGATTTTAAACAAACGAACTTCTTTAAATTTTGGTATTAAAAAAATTACGGAACCCGTATTAAAAAATATTTCGGCCCGCTTGGCAAATACAGCACCGCCATGTGGTGTATCCAGTGTTGCCAGATGGAATTTGAAAAAAACAGTAGAAAGTTCAGTAAAAAATCAGTAGATTGGAATAAAAATCAGTAGGTAGAAATTAACGACTGAAAATTCTAGAGGTACCATATGTATTTGTGTTTCGCGAGTATTTTGACTCGCATTTTGGCTGGCGACCTTTTTTTTTTTTAGGTGCATTCGTAAAAAGGAAGCTATTCTTTGCATTTTTGCAGACAATTGCAGCTAAAAAAAAAAAAAAGGTCGCCAAGTGGTTATTTAGTCACGGAGCTATAGGCGCGGGAAAATCAGGTAGATTTCACGAAATTTTAGAAGGCGCTCGGGACATCAGGTAGATTTCACTAATTTTAGAAGGCGCTCGGGAAAATCAGGTAGATTTCACTAAATTTTAGAAGGCGCTCGGGAAAATCAGGTAGGTTTCACTAAATTTTTTAAATAAATCAGTAGATCGGTAGACGCCTAAAAAAAGCAGGTAGATCTACTGCTAAATCGGTAGATCTGGCATCACTGGGTGTATCGCATGCTGATAGATGCCGACAGTCAATGAATGAATGAATGGTTCTCTAACTTGTCTATGATTGGCGGTTGGCTGGTTGCCATGGTTTTGCATAGTGCTACAGCCAATAAAATTTAGTCGCGTTCCTTTGTGGAAATACAAGTGTCAAAGATTAATGTAGGTACAGAACGGACAGATAAACTACATAATGACGGAAAGAGTCATTTGGTAAAGTTTTTAATTAAGTTAACCGACCCATGCGACTCAGCTCGTCGTATGTCGGATGTCGTAAAAGTCGACCAAGGGGCTTCGCCAAATGAAAGGCAGCATTTTTATTGTGTGAATTACTTATACCGTTTCTTTGATCAGCAATCCCCAGCCAAGTGATTATGGCAATACCCGCCAGATTCACAGCTCTTTTCAGTAGTGGACATCAATGTGTATTCAGTCAGTAGGTTATTATGATTAGATCAACACACAAGAAAGAACAAACAGTTAGAAAAAGACATAACTGTGTTAGCGTAGTTTAGTTCGTATGTTTAACTACACGTAACTCAACCTTCAAATTGAAATGTGATTTTAGCCATGACTTACGACAATTTGCCTCAATGATGCTGTAGGCGTTTTTCTATTTCAAGAATATGAATCTGTCACTCTTTTCTACATCTATTCTGTGACCATACTGAGGTCATCGTCGCAAGTATAAGAAACAGCAGATTTTAGGGTTGTCACTTCGTAAAAAATCAGCTGGCCATGTGAAAACTTTGTTTTAGTTTTTTCAGAGATACCAATCGAAATTAGAAAAGTCGTTGAACAAAAGTTGTTCCCCGGGGGGGTAGAAATACCCAGCTTTTCGCTTAGTACATGTATATTGTTACACCATGTATATACATATGTAATTGTTCGCAAACTTCATGGATATATCTAACTGCCTGTCTATAAAGTTCAGTGACGGATTTATATTTTTCATGAGTGTAGGCCACTTTGTCCCGCCGCCCCATGTACTGAGCCGTTCATTATTAGCTGCGCACCCCCCCCCCCCCCCCCGGTAGACATACAATTTGATTGTCTGCAATCGAGTGACCGTCCTCTGAAATCTGCCGCCCCTAGGCCGTGGCCTATACGGCCTGTTTACAAATCCAGGACTGATAAAGTTAGAAGTTAACCGGGAGTGCGGGGAGGGGTAAACCCCGCGCGGTGATCGCTCGTCAAATAGCCGCGCAAACACCATTGTATTTCACCTTAATATTAGTAGGTTGGCAAGAAATCTTAGCGCAAAAACAAAAATAAACTAAAGTATTCAATTATTTCATCATAGACTATGTGATCTGTATTAATCTGAATATAAGTTTTACAGATTTGGCTACATTTGTGGTCAAAATTCTCTACAGATACAGATAAATCTGTATATATGGCAACACTGGGCCATGATACCTCGTGTCGCGACACGATAGTGTGCACACTCACCGCCGCGACAGTAAGCATTGCGACACGCTGGGACACGTAAATATGTTTCCGGCCTAACTCGCATTCGTTATCCGCATTCTAGTAGTTAGGTAGGTAAGCGAGTTGATTCGAGTTGCGAATGAACTCGATTCGAATCAACTCGTTTAGACTCTGATTCGAGTTATTCGAATCAGCCGACTCGACTCGCCCATCGCTACTCCTCAGTGACAGACCGCCAGCGTGACGGAGAGCACGTCGTCGCGTCGTTGACACAGATTTTCGCGCGTCAATTGTTTTCAGTACGGAAGGGTTACGAAGTCTTACAAAAATATAAATAAAAGTGGACTGAAATGGTGCGGCCTTATGCCATCGCTCTGGTGATCTTGGCTCGTACGATGTAAGCAGAGCTCAGCTGTTTCCATCCCAGGATAACGTGTGCTAAGCTAGGAAACTATCCCAAAGACACAAAGGCTACGTACGTACGTACATATGGCCAGTTCACCATGCCCAGTCATGCAAAATGCAAGTGTTCGTAAGGTGTTTAATAAGCTGACAAATCGCACCACCCCTGGAAGAAATACGTAAGTGAAAAGTGACAAGTTTTCAGGAGCGACAAAAAACTGTTTTTAAAATTTATGAACATTACTAGAAATATGTAATATACATCAAATGATAACTAAAAGTACCTGCGAGGGACTTACATGTTTATATTTTAAATTTACTCAACGTGTATTGAGAAAAACCTAAAAAAGAGCGTTGCGTAATTATTCCTCGAAACATATTAAACATTTAATGGTGTTAATTATGAGTATTGCTTTGTTTTCATGTTAAGGAGGTCTCGTTGTTTGTTATTATTACAGATAACCCTTTATGTGCGTTCAGATTTAGTCGTGAATTCAATGTGCAAGTATGGTTTACGTAGATTTTCCTCGACCTACTTTTTCTTTTTTGTTCGTGTAAAAAAGATTACTTGTTTTTACCTTGTGAAACATTAAAATACTTATGGTTGTATGTCAAATTATAGCTTTATTAAACAAATAATTTAAAATACTTTTGCGTCACAACTTTATTGAGAATGCGCATTTATAGGAAAAGACGAGCTATCGAAAGGACTACTCGTGGTTGCCATCGACAGGAAGAAATAGGAAGAGGAGAGGTTTGCCTTTGACTTGCAGTGGGTCAATTATTGTGGAGTATAATATATTAAAAAGCTTTGTACAAAGTACAATGTTATTCAGGGTGAAGCAACATGCAAAAACTATATCATTTAAATTCCTATATTTTAGCTTAGCAATGTCGATGTAGCCGAACGTGTAATGCGTGATGTTTATCGTTTTACGTGCTTTTCATGTTCCGTATTTTGTCTTCATGTTAACTAAACCTAATCAATAAACCAGTTGCGATCTACAAGCCGTTGTTGGAGTTATCCTTTCTATCCCGATACCTCTAACATTTCTTCGAGCCGGATTCACAGTCAAAATCCGCGGTCGCGCTCACCACTGTCTCTCGAAGGACAAACTGGATAACGTACAATACTAAAACGTTATCCTCAAGATACTACGTCGCATATATGAACACGTAGTATCGTGCGAATTGTGTTCCCTACATTGCCTGTCGGAACCTACATCGCAGAGCAGCTGTTCGAACGCGTATTGTGTTCCCTGCATAGCCGTCGGAACCTACATCGCAGAGCAGCGCTTGGACAAGTATCCTATATCGAAGAGGTCCTGTATAACCTACTAACTATGGATATCTTGAAGGAGAACCTTGAGGATATTCTCGAAGCCATGCTACGTATCGAGAACAACTTCCTCGAGGATCCAGCCAGTCAGAAGTATCGGAAGAATCTTATGACAAGTATAAATAGACTAGATAAGCTTCTGGACTTCAT
This sequence comes from Eupithecia centaureata, assembly GCA_944547425.1. NCBI lineage: Eukaryota > Metazoa > Arthropoda > Insecta > Lepidoptera > Geometridae > Eupithecia > Eupithecia centaureata. The sequence continues at coordinate 14,467,070 of OX155692.1, read as the reverse complement.
GCATAATAAGTTCAGTGGTCTAGTACCATCAATAAAAAGTGAAAAGGATAAATCAGTGCTGCAGCCCCGGAAATCTAGTTCATCAATAATGAAGAAAGAAATGGAAAATAAATTGAAGCAGCCTACGAAACAAAATCCTTCTCAACTTAAGAAGCCCTTCAGTCAGTCAAAGGGATCATCAAGCAAGCTAAACAATCAACAACAATCAAGCTACAGTAAGTCAGGCGACCTTGGATTTATTTCAACAGCTTGCACATTATTGACCTGCCCTTATTGTAGCAACAATCACGCAATTTACCGATGTGATAATATCAAGAAGATCAATAACAAAGATAAATTAAATGCAACAATGCAGTTAGGCATTTGTCAAAATTGCCTACAACGAGGAAGGTCAGTGCCGTTCAAGACGTTCATGCAGAATGTGCCAAGGTCAGCACAATACTTTATTGCATGACGCATTACGGAAACCTGGAACATCATCGGATTCTCACATTCAACCATCTACGACTAATATCAAAAGGATGACACAGAGGAAAGATCAAATCCACCAGGCACTCCGAAATCAAGAAAGTGGATTGGAATTTATCAAAAATTTAGAGGAGATAGAAGAAATCCGCCACAGCGTGCATCAGTTACCAACGGAATTCTTCGGAAAAAATCTAAGTTGTAACAACCTACACCAACGTTATTCTCAAGCACGACGACGAAGAAAAGCACAGCGAGCCGACGCGGGATCTCATTTGGCGGTGAAGATCTACTCGGCGGCCCTTGTAGAAGACCCCAAGGCAGCACAGCATCCAGCAGCGTGCGACGAGCAGTGCGCGCCGCGTGTTTCGCGATGGAGCTCGCGGTTGAATATCCCCACGGTAGAAACACGGGATCAAGAAGCGCCGAGTGTTAAGACTACGTTAGAACAGCGTATAGAAAATATACTTAATAGGCGCATATTAGGCATAACATAAAACATTCAGATCTCTACTATCTCATACAATTTTATATTACGTTATGTTTCAATTTTCATTCAGTTCTCTTCATAACAGTTTTAATATTCCGTTATGTATTACATTTTTATTCAATTTTCTATATCATATACAATTTTAATGTTTACATTTTCCTACATTCACCTTTACATGAATAGGTAACTTTTTGTTTGTTGTCACCTTTTAATGAATAGGTACTTGTTTTCTTTTGCGAGTGGCCAGGATGTACGAAGTACAATGTAATGTTGATTATCGGGTAGAATCTTAGTTGTGTCTAGAATATTGTGTATACAATTCGTATTCTAACACATTATATTGTCTCCTTTTTTCTAGTGGCCAAGATGTACAAAGTACAATGTTATTCAGGGTGAAGCAACATGCAAAAACTATATCATTTAAATTCCTATATTTTAGCTTAGCAATGTCGATGTAGCCGAACGTGTAATGCGTGATGTTTATCGTTTTACGTGCTTTTCATGTTCCGTATTTTGTCTTCATGTTAACTAAACCTAATCAATAAACCAGTTGCGATCTACAAGCCGTTGTTGGAGTTATCCTTTCTATCCCGATACCTCTAACAAGCTTAGTTTGAGAAGTATTTTCAGGTAGAGTAATGTAATCAAAATAAAGCATTTTGAGTCGAATCTATCATTATGTATAATATTAATCTGGATAAATTTCAACCCCTCATCCTCGATTGTGAACAGCGATTTCTTTTTACCAATCAAGCTATTGAAATTATTTCATAGTCTAATATTTAATACAGCTACTAAATACTATGGCAGTATAAATAATAATAATGTAGTAGTAGTAGAGTGTACAAAATTAGGTTTTTGATGTAATAAATAATGAGCCAAATATTAATTAACTCGTCAAGTCTCATGGCGAAACAATTCTTGACAACTCGTGAGAACAGCTTATAGGCACAGGGTCTGTGATGGGTCTATAAGTTTTGAGTAGAGTTTTATCAACTTTCCTGATAAAAAACCACGAAACTCCCGCTCCACGCCTTAGGGGTTCTCCCACTGTGTAGGACGGTATATTGAAGAAGTTCTGTAGCTCCTGTAGCTCTCTTCCTCTCCTCCTCTTTCCTGCCTTCATCAAGCTTTGAAGTAATACCGTCCGACTTTTTCATTTTTAAGCTGTCTCAGGGATTTCGTCTTGACTTATTTCTTTCTGGCAGTTCGGCGGTATAGTGGCGTATCAGGGTGGTTCTGGAATCATGGTCGGTTCGTCGGGAACGAGGTGCATGTGTAGTTTACAGACGGCCATAGAAATCCTCTGTCTCGGCTGAGATCTCCGACTTTGACAGGAAAGAAAATTTAAAAAAATAGTTTATTCAGATCCATTTTTATGAAATTATAATTACATAACTAGTAGGTAGCTACACAAAAAGGTTGAACAAATTAAGTTAAGTTTGTGCAGCCATTCAACAGTCTCTATCTCTAGAGTTGAAAGATTGCATGATGGGCGAACCGTATTTAAAACCTACAACCTGAAGGATGGTGTTCGTACTGTACTGCCCCATGTTCTGCCGAGCAAAACGACTGTATTTTTGGGGATGATGGCGTGAAAGCCATCAACTTGAGCTTCCGCAGTCCGCACATTGAGAGATGCGCTAAAGAAGCCTATTATTTTGCACACGAAGGGCATTGAGCGATCTTTTGGTAAATCAGTAAATCAATAACTTTTAGTTCTTTAGGCTCACAAAATAAGCACTTAGACAAGTCAAATTTAATACTAAAGCTAGCCCAAAGGATCCCCGTGTAGAATAATTGGCAGTAGGCTTAAAAAGAGCGTAATTATAACTTGCATACTGCAACATGAGAACCTTTGTACCAGCATATTACTTCGGACCGCCAACGCCCTCCTTTCTCGTTCTATACCTACCTGGTCGTAAAGGTCCTCGGTAAGGAAGTGTCCTAGATATTTGAAACTATTCACTCATTTTAGCTTAAAGCCGTTTTAGTCTTCAACTTGGGACTGATGATGGAACTTTATCGGCTTTGAAAACGGTGACATCATGAAACCAGATACTCACTCTTTCTGCGACTGTATACTAGTCAATGCCTGCTGGAGCACTCCTCACTAATAGACAGCAGTTTGCGGAGGTCGCAGCAGCACCATGTCATCTGCGTAGCTGATACGCGCGCTGCTGAGCCCCACGATCAGACGATACGGTCTTCCCGTCGCACGTTTTAAGCTCGGTCAGGTGGCTCCTTATAAGCTGCTGAGTGAATACTTTGGACCTTCGGTTTCGCTCTATCGCCCTTTTAATAAAGCGTGTGTCTGAATTCGGAAGGTCAGGCCGTACCATCTTTGCAATTCCATTGTTCAGGTCCAACCTTTCTGACGAAGTTGCTTGGGTATTTTTCCGTCTTCTTGTCATCAGCCCCAGTCTTATCCGAGAGGTTTCACTTCATACCTGTAATGAAGCCCTTACTCTTCATTAATTTGAATTTGCCGCGAACATCCTTTGGAAGCATATGTCAATGTCAACGTTGTTATGAGTGATGGCAGACGTCTGTCAAATCAAGTGAAAAGAAGAAGTTGACTTGATAAAAAAGCCACGCCGCTTTTTAGAAATTTTGCACAATGTAATGTGAAATATTACAGAAATAAGATTATTGTGAAGTAATAGCTTCAGATGTAGTTTCTTTCAGGTATTTGGTGTTTGTTAAACTTATTTTTCTTACCATTATTGTGTCTTTATGTACCTATTGTGTTTCTAATAAAAATTAATCCTTTCAGAGCAACGCAACTGAAGTATTATTTCGTCCCTTGTAACATTATAAAACTACATCTTCACTGCTACTACGCCATAAAATATGGAAAAATTAAAGTTCGAATTCAAGGGGAAGGCGAGCGAAGACCCAAAATCAAATATCATATGCATAACCTCAATCACAAATGCGGAACAACAGATCTTCACACTCCCAGAACGTTTGCAACCTGTAACACTTCATGACAAGGTGTTAAAAACTCAAGCTTTTCAAAAAGTAAAGACTACACTGCAAAGGAGACATGATACGAGACAAGTTTGGATTCCCATAACATCGGACATGAAAAACATTTATGAGGACGAAGATGGGAACATGCAATTTAATGGATATTTCTTAGAAGAAACTACACCACAACCTTCTAATGTGGGAATTTCAGAGGAAGTTTTAACGAGAATATTGAAAAGTTTTGCTGAAATTAAGAAAGACACATCATCTAAACCACAGACTATCAAAAATTTAGCGGAGAAATTTGTGATACATAACTTCAATAGAAAGACATCAAATGTTTCACAATGGATAGATATTTTTGAAGCAGAGTGTGCACGGTTGGAAATTGAAGAAGATACGATGAAAATTGAGGCCTTCAGATTATTTTTAGAGGATTCATGTCTTGACTGGTACAGTTCAATGCTTATAAAGTACACAATTAATTCGGAATGGCAGATTTGGAAGACACACTTTTGTGAAACATATGCGGACAAAGGGTGGTCACCGGTCAGGTATGCAATGTGGTACAAATATAAACAAGGGTCATTATTAGAGTTTGCTATAAAGAAGGAGAGACTTTTGTTAGAAATTAATAAATCAATGGATAAAATAACACTTATTGATCTGATCGCAACAGGTTTGCCAAATTTTGAAATAGTATCAATTGATACCATTGGTGGATTTGGGGGCTCCCGTTCAACAAAAACATATTTGCACCTTCTGGTAGACCATTTCACAAGATATGCAAATGCATATATTTTAACTTCAAAAACCCAAAATTCAACTGATTTCATAAAGTTGGTTAAAAAAGTGACTAAAGAACATAACATTAACTTGATTCTATCCGATCAATATCCAGGTATCAATTCAAAAGATTTTAAAAACTTTTTAGACTCACATAATATATCTATTATCTTCACTGCCGTTAATGCACCATTTTCAAATGGTCTAAATGAGAGACTAAACCAAACACTTGTTAATAAAATAAGATGTAAAATAAATGAGAAAAAAGACAATAAATTAGCCTGGACCACTATCGCCCATGAATGTACCTTAAAATATAATGAAACAGAGCACACAGTTACAGGGTTCTCTCCTAAATATCTATTAGAAGGTAAAAATATTGATCTTTTACCAAATGAATTAAAAAATCAAAAAACACATGATGACTTGTTACATGATAGAAAGATTGCATTAAAAAATACTTTAAAATCACACAACTATAACAAAGAAGTTTTTGATAAGAACAGAATAAAACATGAGTTTAAAAAAGGGGACTTAGTTTATGTTGAAAACGGAAATAGGTTAAACAGAAAGAAATTAGATGAGTTAAAAATCGGGCCCTATGAAATATTAGAAAAAAATTCAAACTCAATATACAAGATAAATACGGGACATAAGAAGTGTGAATCAAATCTTTTTCATGTAACCAAACTAGTGTCATTAGAGCCATACTCATAGGTGTGTCTTGTGGGGGGGGGAGATGTAATGAAGCCCTTACTCTTCATTAATTTGAATTTGCCGCGAACATCCTTTGGAAGCATATGTCAATGTCAACGTTGTTATGAGTGATGGCAGACGTCTGTCAAATCAAGTGAAAAGAAGAACTTGATAAAAAAGCCACGCCGCTTTTTAGAAATTTTGCACAATGTAATGTGAAATATAGACATGCGCAAAACAGTACTCTAGCAAGTAATGCTATATAACATGACATTACGTACCGCGCCATATGGCATTAGAACAGTACACAGTACACTAAACATGACCTGACAGGACGCGCTATGCAAAGTAATGCGAATGGCCTACTATTACTTTTATGTATACTATTACCCATGTCATTCGCATTACTTAGCATAGCGCGTCATAATGGCACGTTAGCAGTACAGAGTACGCTATTAATTTTATGTGTAAGTAACTGAATTGTCAGATGTAAACAAATACAAAAAAATGAAACATAGATAAGATTATGTATGAATTTCGGATTATATTGCAATTAAACGTCATCCGATATGAAATTTTTTTGCGATTCGTCATTGCTGCCGCCGCGCCGTGGGTAATGTAATGTATGCAAGCTTGTTTTAATTAAAGTTTTAAAACTTTCTACATACCTACTTAGTTTTTTATTTACGCATAAAAACCCTGACTGTTGGACACTAATTTCAAATTTGTTTGTTTTGATTCTAAAGACTAACCTTTGGGTCGGGGTGGCGGCGGCGGCGATGCCAAAGAAACGTAACCCTTATTGTGAAAGCAATACTATTTAAATTCTATTAAACGGCGCGCGTGACAAAGACAGAATCCCGTCCGGCCAATACTTCTCCCCACTTGCACCCGAACCTTTACGATACCGACCGAAGGACGCCCGAACATAACAGAACACATGGCATGCCATGCCATGCTAAATTTTGTCGGGTAATAGGTACTGTTTCAGAACTCAGTCGTGTTATATTACGCGTAATGCATTACTCACAGTACTTACACACCTCTAGTGAAATATTACAGAAATAAGATTATTGTGAAGTAATAGCTTCAGATGTAGTTTCTTTCAGGTATTTGGTGTTTGTTAAACTTATTTTTCTTACCATTATTGTGTCTTTATGTATTGTGTTTCTAATAAAAATTAATCCTTTCAGAGCAACGCAACTGAAGTATTATTTCGTCCCTTGTAACATTATATACCAATACGCTGTTTTTTGCAAAACTTGATGCCCTCGTCCATTAACGTTTCAACCAGATTGTGTAGGGTCTTATCAGTGTCATCAGTGGGTTCCAAAACAAGAAATCCATCCCAGAGAAGCTTTCAAGATTTAAGTTGTTATTCAGAGAGCCTCGGAGCAATCGGTGATCAGATCCGGTATTGAAACTGTTGATCACGGTCTCTGAATATGTATTTGCTTGGTATTCGTCATGATGAAGTCGGCTTTGCCATGTCCACTAAACATTCTGTTTATTAAAGAAAGAGTTCATTAAAACAGTCCCTCTTTCTCGAGGAAGTTGACAAGCATTTACCCGTGGTTCCTTATTCCATTACTATGCAGGCCTATTCCCCCGGGCTTGTTCCCACCTTGTTTTAAAGTCCCCCATAACAACTTTGAAGTGAGCCTTAGTGGGGTTCTGTAAGGCTTTGGATATGTCTTCGTACATATCCTCCATTTCATCGTCCGAGTGCCGAGGTTCATGCGTAGACCTGAACCTTAACCTTTATGCTGGATAGCCGAAGGATTACGTACGCTACCCTGGTTGACACACTAAAGTTTTTTTGAACATTACTAGAGAGGGCCTTATTGACGAGGAAACCTACGCCATCCCGGGATGTTTTATCACCTTCGCGAAAGTAGAAAAGATGGCCCGAGTTTAGGGTTACGTACGGCCTCCTCTCTACGGACCCGAGAACATGCCATTTTAAAGTTCTGTAAATCCAATTTCAACTGCGCTAGATGATGGTCAAGCCTCAGAGTGCGTACGTTGAACGTTGCCAGGGTCAACCCGGGGATTCCTAGCATCACCTGCCCCGCCGTAACCATGTCCTCTACCATGGTCAGGAATAGCGAAGCGGCCGGGAACTGGGGACGATTTTTTGTTGGTTGTTTGTCATCATCACCCATAATCTCCACGCAGGGCATGCGGGTAGGGGATCGCCCTTTGGTGGTTTGGTTATACTGCAGGGGCGCTGCTACCCGCTTACGACTTCCAAGGGAAGAGATGGGGTGATGCAATTCTATTCCGGTACCACACGGCAGGTTATGATTAAAAAAAACGTAATGTTAAACTACGCTATTTCTCTAATTAAGTCTTAATCATTTACAAACTCTGTTTTAAAAAATACGTATCAATAGTTATAAAATACAATATTTACAAAATTTTCGTGGAAGAAATAGGCAACTAGACTTGCACAATGATACTTACTTACCTCTAGATGGTAAAATAACGTATCAATTGTTATGTAATATAATAAGGATAAAAGTTTCGTGGAAAAATTAAGCAACTAGACTTACACTACGATACCTACCAAAAAATACCCTAAAACAAGTGTGCAACTATAGTTATGCGGAAATATTTATTAAAGTCCTCGCTTAAGATTTATGTAATGATAAATCCCCTCAAGCCTCATCCATGAAAAGACTTTATAAGGACATGAAGCATGTTGTCATAGCAGCTATACAAAGTGATAAAAAAGCGTTTTTTGCCCAGAATATAAATAATAACATAAGAAATCCCAAGAAATTATGGAAAAATTTGAAAGGTTCAATAATACCAAGCAAAACTCAGTCCTCTGAACTTCCGCTGCAATTTGATAACCCTGACTTAATAAATACTCACTTTCTCACAGTTCCTGGTGTAAATAATGTAACTATATCTCAACTTACATACTTTGAGCATCATAGGTTTAGTACAGAGATATTTTCCTTAGAAACAGTAAGCAGGGACACTGTGCTCACAATACTGCGTGGACTCAATTCAAATGCACAAGGCATTGATGGCTTGTCTTTGACCATGTTACAACTGACTATGCCTCAATCCATAGACGCCATTACTGCCATGGTCAACAGGTCTATTACCAGTGGAGTCTTTCCGGACTCATGGAAGGTTGCTGTTGTTAAGCCATTGCCAAAAACTAGTAACCCCGTTTTGCCACAAGATCTGCGTCCAATTAGTATCCTTCCATGTATATCCAAAGTTCTTGAACGGGTAGTATGCATGCAGGTAACCAAATTCTTGGAAAACAATGGGATCCTCCCTCAACAGCAATCTGGCTTTCGTAAGAGACATAGCACCGCTACAGCTCTTCTTGATGTTGTAGATGGTTTACTTGAGGCACAGGACAATGGTTTAGTCAGTTTGCTTGTGCTTCTGGACTTTTCCAGGGCATTTGATTCTATCGACGTGTCATTGTTACTGTCTAAACTTATTTACTACGGTTTTGACTCTAAAACAGTCCAATGGTTCCATAGCTACCTTGAACACAGACAACAGCTTGTTGAACTATCTAAGTCGGATGGGTCGAAACTGCGATCAGCCCTGCAGCCAGTCCCTCGAGGAGTGCCGCAGGGTTCTATTCTGGGCCCCATTCTGTTCATATTATATAGTGCAGACATAATCTCAGGTATATCATACTGTAAATATCATCTGTATGCAGATGATTTGCAGCTATATATTTCTTTTCCTCCATCTGAATTAGCAGACTCTGTAAACAAATTAAACAATGATTTAGAAAAGATAAGTCATTGGTCTCATTGCAACTCACTATTGATAAATCCTAAAAAGTCTAAATACATGTTGGTAGGTTCACGGGATAAGGTAAAGAAAACAAATATAGTAGGTGATATTAAGGTAATTGTAGACGGGGTAACAGTAGAGTACACCACTGATGTTAGGAACCTGGGACTCTGTATGGATAATAACCTAAGATTTGAAAAACATATCTCAGAGTGTGTACGAAACTGTCTTTATAGAATAAAGTTGCTTTACAAAATACGGCCTTACCTCAGTGAGGAGATTAGAGTCATGCTTTGTGAGTCCCTTATTCTCTCCAGGCTTAATTATTCGTATGTGGTATATGGTCCTTGCCTTCTGGGTAGAACGAAAAAATTGATACAGCGTGTCCAAAATGCATGTGGGCGTTTCTGTTTCCATGTGCCACCAAGATCTCACATCACACCTTTTTTAAATTCTTCTAATTTGTTGAAAATGTCAGCACGGAGAAAATTACATCTTTCAGTTCTCTTATTTGGGATAATTAATAGCAAAACTCCAAGGTACTTGTATGACAAACTTGTTTGGGCGCAAGCTAAATCCAGGTATCCCAGTAGGGCCTGTACTTTCGTGTTTATCACACCGGGACATAGAACTATGGCTTTTCGTGGATCTTTTAGATTTTCTGCGTCCCGGTGTTGGAATGATCTTCCTCCACCAACGCGTGCCCTGAAAACAGTTAGCACCTTTAGAATTCATGTAAAAAAAGAGCTTTTAGCATTGCAAAAGCAAGGCATTTTTGAGTAGGTCCCGTAAAATATACTCCACTTACCGAGTTTTTCTTGCACTGTATGCACCGAGAGCAAATAAGTTTCACAGTTAAACACTGCCTTTTGTTAGTACACGAATAAAAACAGTACAAAAGTACCCTTTCGCCGGTATTCTTACAATTTTGCTTCACAATTTTTTCGGTTTTCTTTTCTTTCATTTTTATATCAATTTCTTGTAGAATGGCGTCTGGTTTGTCTTTTATTTCAATTCATTTTAAGTTGTCAATGTCAAATTTAGAGGTGTTGGATAGTTATTCAGTTGTGATCCCGTGGTGAACAGGTTCAACAAAGTGTCCTTCGATAATAATAGTTTAAGTATGTTTAATTTAGTCCCTTTTTTGTGTTTATTTTTTCTTATTAGTTTTTCTTTTAATTTTTTTTTAATGTATCTTTTTTCTGTCGCCCGTGATAACACGCGCCAATTCAAAGGTCCTGTCAGAAAACCAGCGTTGCTCAACTCTGTGTGGAGCAACATTATGCTGAGACGGGCCCTATTGGTTCGCTGACTACGCCTAGGTTATTATTAATTAGTTCATAGGTGGGTATATATAAGTAGTTAAGTGTTTATGTTAATAATTTTTATGTTAATAGTATCTAACTATGTACCTACCTAGTTTTTAAGCTGCGAACCAATAAACGTGTTTTCTTTCTTCTTCTTTTCTTTCTTTCTTTATGTAAGTATAAATATGCTATTAGTCTTAAGGAACTTTAGTAAATAAATGAAGTGCAAATGTAGTAATTTCATTATTGCGCTGGAATTATAAATATTTCAATGTTGCAATATTTTACATTTTTGTTTATAATTACTTCATTTTCATGTAAAAAATTATGAAAAAAATTGACAATATGTATTGAATTTTTCTTGATTTCTTGGTGCAATAAAAAAAAAATCGCGCAAGTGGACTTGCATCTTTATTCCAGGGGTGGTGCGAAATTAGGTACTAATTTGTGTTTTCTCGAGTGTGTAATAATACCTAATCTACGAGTGAGAAAACGTGCGGAGGTTGCGTGATGGTGAAGTGTTATTTTGGTAAGTGAATTTCATTCACTGTACAAAGAACTGAAATTTAGATTGAATAGTAGATAAAATTGATTGATGATAAACTTTAACCCTAGATTCAATAACATTCGTCTCACAGACCGCGCAAAACGTAAAAATGATTCAAAGTTGAAAATCGAATCAGATACACCTTTTAAGCACCTTCATAAGTCATACAACCAAATACATCGCAAGTGTATTTTACTCGCAATGACGTTTCATTCGTCTGAGGGACGAACATTTATGAATAGAATAAGAACTGGCCTAGGGTTAAGTACGCCAAAAATACCTGCCTACCAAGGTACTTTGGTCTATTGAATTTTTTGATTATTCTGTGAATTTAGACTTGTTTTAAAACAGTTTATCTTGCCTAGAACAAACCTGGAAACTTGCCTGGTTCTAGGGTGACCATAATATCGCGTACAATATCTATGACATAAAATATCAAAATACTGCGAAACTAAAACAGGCATTAACCTTATCTCATAGGTTTTGGACTCTACTCATGATACTGAACCTCTGGTTTCAAGGATAACGCTGTTCACACTAACACCCTGTATACAAGGGCGGATCCAGCTTCGGTGCCAGGGGGGGGTCACAAAGTCGTGGTCAAGTCACAAGAAGTTATAATTTAATTTTTATAATCATAGATACAAGTAAAACGTAGGTATTTAATTAATGTACCTACCTATACAACTACTTACTGTAAGTACTAAAATACCTTTATTTATGTAGGTATATGTAATTTTTTTTCTTTATGGCTTCTCCCGAAACGCCTTACCTATCACAAGAGGATTTGATCCCGGTCATTATTTTCAATCCCGGGATTTCGAGATTGATAAAACGCCAACCCGGGATAATCCCGGGATCGTAGACAATTTAGTTAAAATCGAAGTAAGTAAGAATAAGAATAAGAAGAATCATATGAAAATAGCTTTTATTTACTTTAAATAAAAAGTCAAAATCAACTAAAATCACATTCACAAGATTATCGAGAATAAATAAATTTTACAACAATTTTGACCACGCCGCGACTCAAGATGCGGTCGATTACCTGTTTAAGGAATGCTTTTATTTTGTGTACCTACAGTTACATAAATGGTATTGTTTGATATTAAAAAAAATCGAATTTATTCTAAGTTAGTTTATAAAAAAAAAAAAGAAAAATAATTCCAGTTAAGTTAATAATTTGTGTTTATATTAGGTACGTAAAGCGTCGTTCGTTTTTTATTCCTTTTAACAATTTAACTCCTCTAGTGACTCCGCCATGACGACTATGTAATCAGCAAATCGCAGGTGCGAGATGTAATCGCCGTTTATATTAATGTCGTTACTTTTTAGTCCAGCGTCTTAAACATATATTCCAATGCGTTCGTGAACAATTTCAGGGATTTCAGAATTATTTTTAATTATTTATTTATTATTTAGATTTACGTTAAAAATCCACTCCCCAAAAGTGAAGACGACGTAGAGAATAAAACACCTTCAAACCACATCCAAATAGTTAAAGAACCTGACCCAAACCGCCTTCACTCCAAGCCCCTCCACGACAATTCATAGATGAGAGATAACAGTATAAACAGAATAAACGGAATCCTACTTTTATTCTCCGCTAAAATTGAAACAGAACTACATACCTACATAGACTCGCCTGTTTCCCAGAGGGCAGGCAGAGATTACGGATTTACACTTGCAACTTTCCTTACACACCTCTTTTGTCTCATCACTTTTATTAGATACTTTCTTCATATATGCACGTTGGTTTAGAATTTAAAATTAACAAGATCACAGAAAATCCAATTTGAGAGGGAAAAACCTCGCAGAAGACTTAAAATGTGTTTGACATGTTATTTTTAACTAATAAACCACATTTATAAGTTATAAAAATTGTCAACCATATGAGTATTTAGCAGGAATTTAATAAATTCATCGCCCTCCATACGTGCGATTACCTTCCAGGTGATTCTCATTACCCTCTCTCTACCTACACGCTCATTTTGGTTACGTGCCTAGATCAATGAATGTAATAAAATACCTAAAAAGGGGTAAAATCCATAATCGTTAAATCTTAATGACAGGCGGTAACTACCCCTAACCAGACTGGCACTTCTCCACGTCCATAAAAATGTGCCCATTGAAATAAATGAAGTGATAACTAGAGGATTCAATCAATGTCGAAAATCGACCGGTATTTTAAATCCCGAAAAAATTTGGATTAAGTTTTCCCAATCCCGGGATTCTAAGGATTGAGTAAAATTGTTAAAAATAATAAAAAAGCGTTACGTACCTAATTTAAACACTAATTGCAAACTTGACAGGATTTTTTTATCTAAACTAACTTACAATAAATAAGAATTAGCTCTTTTTAAAATCAAACAATATCTTTTATGTAACTGTAGGTACACAAAATAAAAGCATTCCTTAAACCGCCTCTTCGGTCGCGTCGTAGTCAAAATGTTTGTAAAATTTATTTATTCTCAATAATCTTCGTCAATGACGTGCCTTTTGGTTGTAACAATACGTTTAACTCACCGTAAATTTTTATTGTTTTTATTAAGTTTATTAAGGTTCTTTATCTGTCTACAGTAAAAGAGAAGAATTAAAAAAAAATATTCGATGTTTATAAATTACATGAGCGTTTTTTACTTTTTGTTTTGATAGTAAATTAAGCGATTTTCATATGATACTTTAATTTTTACTAAATTGTTCAATCCAGGAATTATCCCGGGATCGTGTTTTATCAATCCCGAAATCTCGGGATTGAAAATAAAGACCAGGATCGAATCTTCTTGTGATAGGTAACGCGTTTCGGGAGAAGGCGACGAGAAAATAATATTTTGTTACATACCGAAATATAAAAAATAGCCACCTTGTTTAGAAGATTTAGGCCAGAAACATTTTTCGAAGCCCCGCGGGCTGCGCGTCGCGCCTTTCGCGGGTTTGTAGGTGTTTAGGCATCATTAATAGGAAAATAACACTGCAACATCCACCTCAGTGATTTGTACTAGAAAAATGATAACTCTAAAGATTGGTGTAAAAATAAGGTCGATAAGTTTATAATTTTAAGCAGATTTTTAAAAAGAGGCAACTTTGGTATTTTTTTATATCGAGCGAAGTTCATTTGATTGTGTAAATGTAAGCGAATTGTACTCTGTGAGATCCTCAACAGAAACATATATTTTTTTAAAACTTGATTCTAGTTTAGGCTTCGGTTAGTCGAAACAAAGCGCGCGCAAGTGTCAGTGTCACATGAAATGTAACATCTTATGAAAGCTGAGGTGGCGGTGGCGCGGTAAAATTCAAACTTTCTTTGCTGTCGTTCCCGAATAATGAATAATAAATTAATTTAATATTTAAGGTACTTTAGTACATAAAATCTATAAGTATTGTGATAAAAAAAAATGTTTAACAATTTTAATTAGTGGTCTATCTAGGTCCTGGACTCAGCCCAGGGGGGGGGTCATGACCCCCATGACCCACCCCCTGGATCCGCGCCTGCCTGTATATCTAAACAAGCCGTCTCTGCTATTGGTCATATCAATCCGACAGATGCTGGGTGCGGCAAGCTAAAGACAGGGCGCTATGGCGCTCATTAGGGGAGGCCTATGTCTAATATATCTAAACAAGCCGTCTCTGCTATTGGTCATATCAATCCGACAGATGCTGGGTGTGGCAAGCTAAAGACAGGGCGCTATGGCGCTCATTAGGGGAGGCCTATGTCTAACATATATAAACAAGCCGTCTCTGCTATTGGTCATATCAATCCGACAGATGCTGGGTGTGGCAAGCTAAAGACAGGGCGCTATGGCGCTCATTAGGGGAGGCCTATGTCTAATATATGCTGATGGTGATGAAGAATCCAAATTTGATAAAATTTGAAAACCTAGGCTGGGTAGAAATAAAAGATATCTATATAGGTATAGTGACTGCTGTTTATTAGGATACGATATTACACTAAAACTATTTACGATGATTTTACATAATATTTACTATATCTCAGTAACACATTACCTAAACTGTATAGAAACCTACATGATCCAAACTTTAAACAGATAGGTAGAGTGAGTGGGGGCAAGATCGAACGTTTTTTTGATGAGATGGTCAGTGTTGTATTTGAATCCATGTAGAAGAATAGATATTAACTTTAGCTAAAAGTAAATTAGACATAATTAAAGGGTAAAGACTAGATTTTTATAATACGTCAATAACAGCCTGATAAAGCTGTCCAAAAAGTAGAAAACTGTAATTATAAATATTATTTTTACTTAATTGAAACAGGGGGAAGATGAAAAGGTGACGGGGTAAGATCGAATAAAAATCTAAAATCGGTAAAACGTGTCTTAGGCAGGTCTTAGGCAAAGTTTATGGTCCTTAATCTATAGTGTTTAGTAATTTAAAAAGTTGTAACTGACTGTAGTGCCAAAATACCTATTTTTAACAAAGATATAACAAATTTAAAAATATTATATATTTCGAACTTAACCCACTGGGGGAAGATTGAAGAAGAAATTCTCAAACTTTGCAGCCAATTTGCATAAGTTTTGACTGAAGAAAAAAAAATATTATCAATTAATGAAAAATCAAATAAAAACTGATTTTTTTTTTATTTCACAGGAAACCTTTATGAATATTCTTTTTCATCACCATAAATAATTCTTTATTTTTTTATTTTGTACTTTTTAAAGTATTTTCTTTTTCTATTGCATTTCTTTTTTTATTTCACATTTCTTAGCATACCTACTTTTGTTATTTTATGTTTTACTACTTTCAGCAATTTTTTTCTTCTTTCTTATTTTTCTTGCTGAAACTTACACAAAGATACAGTTTGAGAACATCTGGCTTTTAGTATGAAATCTGAAAAAAGGTCAAGATTAAAACTTTGATATGTTTGTCTTACCCCGTTAAATGTAAATGGGGAAAGATGAAAAGTTGAAATAAATTCTAAAATACGAGAAATAGAGAGATTTAGAAGTAATTACATAAATATGTACAAAAAATAATAGGCAGATGTTTCAATTAAACACTCGTACCTGCCTTGTAATTTAAGACACGGGGCAAGATGAAATCACTTTTGTGAATCCTGAAAAATACACTGTCTTAGAAAATTGCACTTTACACACAACCAGGCGTTCTCAGCCGCAACCGCTGACTGAGTTGTGATAAGTAACAAATTGGTGGCCCTAACGCTGTTGCCAGCACTGTAATAAGTACTATAAATCTGGTGTTATTGAAGACTTATTATATGAGTTATTATTAGTGAGACTTATTATTGGAGTTATTGTTGTTATTGTTATTGTCTTACCCCTTTTTTCATCTTCCCCCCACTCACTCTAATTAAAATATCGTTGGTCTAAAATACTATTCGAATCGTGTAGAATTTTGTTTTTCGATTAATTTTTGCATACCGTAACTGGTCAAGCAAGTTGTTTCGGGTTCGGGTACATCTCGTCCGAATGAAAACTCGACCTTGAGTGAGTTTGATGATGAGTTGTTTTCTTCACTTTTAGACTGGGGACAACTCGTCCGAGTCCGAAATCTGCTGTATTAGATTCGGACCAGTTTTACCCTAAAATAAAAGTGAAAAATTCAAATCGTCCAAGGACGAGTTTTCATTCGGACGAGATGTAATCCCCGTTGTTTGTTATACTTAGATAAGTATAGTATTTTTTGTTACCTTCCTTCGCATGTTTTTTCAATTAAACATATTTTTCTTTATATATGCTAAAGTTTGGGAAGATGGATGTTTGTAACCACTTCACCCAACTACTGCACGAGCAGAGACTGAAGCTCTACAACTTTGACACGTCCATTTATAATGTCTGTTGAATCAAACATCAGAGAGACGACGTTCTACAACTATGACATGTCTATTTATTATGTCTGCTGAATCAAACATCGGAGAGACGACGTTCTACAACTATGACATGTCCATTTATAATGTCTGCTGAATCAAACATCAGAGAGACGACGTTCTACAACTATGACATGTCTATTTATAATGTCTGTTGAATCAAACATCAGAGAGACGACGTTCTACAACTATGACATGTCTATTTATTATGTCTGCTGAATCAAACATCGGAGAGACGACGTTCTACAACTATGACATGTCCATTTATAATGTCTGCTGAATCAAACATCAGAGAGACGACGTTCTACAACTATGACATGTCCATTTATAATGTCTGCTGAATCAAACATCAGAGAGACGACGTTCTACAACTATGACATGTCCATTTATAATGTCTGCTGAATCAAACATCGGAGAGACGAAGTTCTACAACTATGACATGTCTATTATTATGTCTGCTGAATCAAACATCGGAGAGACGACGTTCTACAACTATGACATGTCCATTTATAATGTCTGCTGAATCAAACATCGGAGAGACGACGTTCTACAACTATGACATGTCCATTTATTATGTCTGCTGAATCAAACATCGGAGAGACGAAGTTCTACAACTATGACATGTCTATTATTATGTCTGCTGAATCAAACATCGGAGAGACGACGTTCTACAACTATGACATGTCCATTTATAATGTCTGCTGAATCAAACATCGGAGAGACGAAGTTCTACAACTATGACATGTCTATTATTATGTCTGCTGAATCAAACATCGGAGAGACGACGTTCTACAACTATGACATGTCCATTTATAATGTCTGCTGAATCAAACATCAGAGAGACGACGTTCTACAACTATGACATGTCCATTTATAATGTCTGCTGAATCAAACATCGGAGAGACGAAGTTCTACAACTATGACATGTCTATTATTATGTCTGCTGAATCAAACATCGGAGAGACGACGTTCTACAACTATGACATGTCCATTTATAATGTCTGCTGAATCAAACATCGGAGAGACGACGTTCTACAACTATGACATGTCCATTTATTATGTCTGCTGAATCAAACATCGGAGAGACGACGTTCTACAACTATGACATGTCCATTTATAATGTCTGCTGAATCAAACATCGGAGAGACGACGTTCTACAACTATGACATGTCCATTTATAATGTCTGCTGAATCAAACATCGGAGAGACGACGTTCTACAACTATGACATGTCCATTTATTATGTCTGCTGAATCAAACATCGGAGAGACGACGTTCTACAACTATGACATGTCCATTTATAATGTCTGCTGAATCAAACATCGGAGAGACGACGTTCTACAACTATGACATGACATGTCTATTTATTTATAACTAGCTGCGCCCCGCAGCGTCGCCCGCGGGGAAATTTATTTATTTGTCAAATATCATATTTTTATACATAATATGCTATTCCCGACGAAGACAAATCCAAAAACACAAAAATCATATAAATCGGTCGAGCCGTTCTCGAGTTATAAGTGTTGTAACAACACGACTTTCTTTTATATTTCTGCTGAATCAAACTTAGGCTTTCTTTCATCAGTTTTCATGAGGGCGAATACTAGCTAGTTACAAATAAAGTACCTAATACAAATTGTAGCAGCGTGAATGCTTCACAACATAATTATATTACACACATAAATGAATAAATGAAATAAATAATGCTTTACATTCTACACAGCATCACCTAGCCCCATGCCCAGCAAAGGTTCTGTAATGCGTACTAGAACGGCGGGGGCGGAGCGCCGCAGTCCGCCAGCTCCTCGACCGCGAGCAGCGCGGCCAGCACGCGTCGCTTCAGGGCAGCGGTGGAGTCCGGAGCGGCGGGGGCGCAGTCCCGGGCGGCGGGGGCGGAGCGCCGCAGTCCGCCAGCTCCTCGACCGCGAGCAGCGCGGCCAGCACGCGTCGCTTCAGGGCAGCGGTGGAGTCCGGAGCGGCGGGGGCGCAGTTCCGGGCGGCGGGGGCGGAGCGCCGCAGTCCGCCAGCTCCTCGACCGCGAGCAGCGCGCTCAGCACGCGTCGCTTCAGGGCAGCGGTGGAGTCCGGAGCGGCGGGGGCGCAGTCCCGGGCGGCGGGGGCGGAGCGCCGCAGTCCGCCAGCTCCTCGACCGCGAGCAGCGCGCTCAGCACGCGTCGCTTCAGGGCAGCGGTGGAGTCCGGAGCGGCGGGGGCGCAGTCCCGGGCGGCGGGGGCGGAGCGCCGCAGTCCGCCAGCTCCTCGACCGCGAGCAGCGCGCTCAGCACGCGTCGCTTCAGGGCAGCGGTGGAGTCCGGAGCGGCGGGGGCGCAGTCCCGGGCGGCGGGGGCGGAGCGCCGCAGTCCGCCAGCTCCTCGACCGCGAGCAGCGCGCTCAGCACGCGTCGCTTCAGGGCAGCGGTGGAGTCCGGAGCGGCGGGGGCGCAGTCCCGGGCGGCGGGGGCGGAGCGCCGCAGTCCGCCAGCTCCTCGACCGCGAGCAGCGCGCCCAGCACGCGTCGCTTCAGGGCAGCGGTGGAGTCCGGAGCGGCGGGGGCGCAGTCCCGGGCGGCGGGGGCGGAGCGCCGCAGTCCGCCAGCTCCTCGACCGCGAGCAGCGCGGCCAGCACGCGTCGCTTCAGGTCGCGCTGCAGGGCGGGCGGCAGGCGGGCTGCGCTCGCGCACACGCTGCCGAAGAACAGCTCCAGGGCGGCGCCCCCCGCCCCCGCCCCCGCCTCCGCCCCCGCCTCGCCCCCCGCCTCGCCCCCCGGGTCCGCCTTCATGAGCTGCTTGACCTCCCGCCTCCTGAACACACAGAGCTACACTCTAACCGGTCGACACACTTACGATGCACACGGTAGCGTCCAGCCTCCGACTGAAGAGAGCCTCGTTATTTATTTATCTAATGGAAATTAACGGCTTCAAGTAACTTAATGAAATTGAGTAACGGAATCGGAGCGCCAATTAAAGGATTTCATGTTTAGACACAATCGAACAACACGACGTAAACTTACATCAGCCCGAACGACACGGAATAGGAAGGAGAAGGACCGAGCTAAATACTATGTATGTAGGTGAACCTAAGTAGCTGCGTCACTACAGTAGCCTGGCCGGTCGCCGGTCGCCGGTCGCCGGTCGCCGGTCGCCGGTCGCCGGCCGCGCCCTCGAGGCCTCCAGCGGAAGGACCTCCATTATAAAAGGTAAGGTAGGTAGTGATTTTTAATGATTTTTTTTTTTAATTTTACAACTAATTATGCGGCAATTAATGAACGATTTGAAGTTTTGTCTACTGAGCTGTTTATGCCATTCACTAGCACGCTAATGGAAGCAAATAACACTACTAAATTAATAAAGTATTTCTGAGAACAAAAGTTATCGACATAGCTCAAAGAAATAACGAGCTGAAGTGGCAGTGGGCCGGCATTCTCTCGCGAAAACCGACAACCATTGAGGTAAGCGTGTTCTTGAGTGGAGCCTGCGACTCGGCAAACGTAGTGTAGGACGCCCTTCGGTCAGGTGGGATGACGATCCGAAAACTGCTGGCAGATGCTGGATGCGGCAAGCTGAAGACAGGGCGCTATGGCGCTCATTAGGGGAGCCCTATGTCCAGCAGTGGTGGTAGGCTGATGATGATTATGATGAGGGCCGGAGGGGCGGCCCGGTTCAGGTCTCTCGGACAGCCTACACTAGACAGCGGACGCGAGGGCCGGAGGGGCGGCCCGGTTCAGGTCTCTCGGACAGCCTACACTAGACAGCGGACGCGAGGGCCGGAGGGGCGGGCCGGTTCAGGTCTCTCGGACAGCCTACACTAGACAGCGGACGCGAGGGCCGGAGGGGCGGGCCGGTTCAGGTCTCTCGGACAGCCTACACTAGACAGCGGACGCGAGGGCCGGAGGGGCGGGCCGGTTCAGGTCTCTCGGACAGCCTACACTAGACAGCGGACGCGAGGGCCGGAGGGGCGGCCCGGTTCAGGTCTCTCGGACAGCCTACACTAGACAGCGGACGCGAGGGCCGGAGGGGCGGCCCGGTTCAGGGCTCTCGGACAGCCTACACTAGGCAGCGGACGCGAGGGCCGGAGGGGCGGCCCGGTTCAGGTCTCTCGGACAGCCTACACTAGACAGCGGACGCGAGGGCCGGAGGGGCGGGCCGGTTCAGGTCTCTCGGACAGCCTACACTAGACAGCGGACGCGAGGGCCGGAGGGGCGGCCCGGTTCAGGTCTCTCGGACAGCCTACACTAGACAGCGGACGCGAGGGCCGGAGGGGCGGGCCGGTTCAGGTCTCTCGGACAGCCTACACTAGACAGCGGACGCGAGGGCCGGAGGGGCGGGCCGGTTCAGGTCTCTCGGACAGCCTACACTAGACAGCGGACGCGAGGGCCGGAGGGGCGGCCCGGTTCAGGTCTCTCGGACAGCCTACACTAGACAGCGGACGCGAGGGTCGGAGGGGCGGCCCGGTTCAGGTCTCTCGGACAGCCTACACTAGACAGCGGACGCGAGGGCCGGAGGGGCGGGCCGGTTCAGGTCTCTCGGACAGCCTACACTAGACAGCGGACGCGAGGGCCGGAGGGGCGGGCCGGTTCAGGTCTCTCGGACAGCCTACACTAGACAGCGGACGCGAGGGCCGGAGGGGCGGCCCGGTTCAGGTCTCTCGGACAGCCTACACTAGACAGCGGACGCGAGGGCCGGAGGGGCGGCCCGGTTCAGGTCTCTCGGACAGCCTACACTAGACAGCGGACGCGAGGGCCGGAGGGGCGGCCCGGTTCAGGTCTCTCGGACAGCCTACACTAGACAGCGGACGCGAGGGCCGGAGGGGCGGCCCGGTTCAGGTCTCTCGGACAGCCTACACTAGACAGCGGACGCGAGGGCCGGAGGGGCGGGCCGGTTCCTGCGGACCTGCGCACGGTGACGTAGGGCAGGATGAAGGCCATGCGACTCTGGAAGCGCCACTTCTTGCAGGGCTCGCCGGCGCGCGTGGTGGCGCCCTCCTTGCTGCGCTTCAGGGCCTGCCGCATCGAGTCGCGCAGGATCTTCCACTCCCGCTTCAGGACTTCGCCTGCCAACACAACACAACTCTCTATTCATACTCATATTACTTGACTCACATGTTCCGACTAGCTCATGACCGACGTTTTAATAATTGTAGGTACCTATTATATTGTACTGTAAAAAGTTTCATATATATGTTAGTTTATCATATCGTTTTTTATTATTGGGTATATACCATGTAGATATAGACATAGACATTCATTTATTTACCGACGCGAGCTGCAAGCAGCTCGCGTCGGTTGTGTGTGTTTATTTTGTGATTTTATTCCCCTACACCCAACTGTTGTTTAATTTGAACCAAGAGATTATACTTATCAGTTAAGTAAAAGGGTTATAAATCTAACGACTGACATGCGGTAGGTAGTGGTCTGTTTTTTATTTGTAACTTATGGGTCTCTTAAAAACAACGAAGTCGTTCAACACGAACGACGACCATGAGCGCGTTCGGAGCCGAAGTTTCCCTTCTACACTGTTTTTATCTATTCTTATGTCTATAGAGCGTAGTAAGTAGGTAGGTACAGGACAGAAGCATTAATTGGTAAAGGAAATGGTGCATTTCAGTAATTTTGTGAGAACTAAGATCCCGGACATTTTCGAACAGCAAATGAGTAATAAGAAGATTGCTCGTCAGCTTGGAATAACGGTAAGTTCTCTACGTACATCTTTTTATTAAAATCTTGTTATATTTGACTTCATAATATATTGATGGCAGAAAAAACAACAGGCGTAACAGCAGAATAACGTTATGTAAGTGATAATTGTCAACGAATCCAATTACATTTTATCAAAGATTATTTCATCTTAATCTTATCTTTTTAACAAACTAGTATTCGGCCAATGCAAATAAATTATTTGTATTTATCCCACACTCCTGAAAACAAACACCAAAGGTTATGGGGATCGATGTCTATGGTCCCCGGGAAATAGAAGAAAGGAATGGGAGTATGGATGGCGAACAATATTACAGTACAATTTGACAGTGTTGAAGGAAATCATGCTACTTTCTGTGCGGATCGCATAATGCAGAGTGACTAATTTAATTTGTCCATGATAATTGTGCAGTGCATCGTACGCGAATGGTTTCTGAAGACATTACTGTTATTCCTTAGCTAAAAATCCGAACCTAAGTCCGATAGAAAATATGTGGGTTCAAATGGTTTTAAATTGGCATCCGAGTGAATTGATATCCAAGCATATCTTAGAGCAATTGGTTACACAGATGAGAAACAAAATAATAATAATAAAAAAACACCATTTGACCTCATATATATTTTCAAACCTACCTGATTAAAATAGGCTTAGATTCCTCTAAGAAAATAGGTGCCTTATTCCTCTAAGAAAATAGGTATGTTCCACGATTTTCAGGAGATTCAAATTGTTTAACTCATTAGTATTTCATGTAACTTCACTTGAAACCCGTCGTGCATATTTCGATCTCATGTATTTGTATAAAATAATCCATTCTTTAATTGACTCACCGGATCTAATATCGCAATTCTGTATTAACACAAAATTCAGTGCGAGAAGGTCAAATAAAAGCCATCTTTTTGCGTTACGCACTTACAAAAATAATATCTCCTGTAACAAGTAAATCTATTTGGTGACGTTTAGGGCCATCTACCGATGCATAGATACACAAATCAATAACGAGCTGGAACCATAATTTGAAGTTCAGAATAAGGTCAGCGCCATCTGTCGTCGAGTGGTGTATAAAAATGACGGGCGTTGAGTTGTTTAGCGAAAGCGCTGTTAGAAAATTAATTCTGTCTGTTGGAAAGGGAAGACACGCAAGAATCCTGCATCCTTACGAAAGAAGAAGTAATGAGGCACTCGTCACGTCGCAGGAGAATTTTAGGTATCACAGACCGGTTACCGCGCCATCTATTAGTAACTGGAGATACCACTAGTGGCTAACTTGTACAGGATGATGCAGCAAGTGCACTAATAAATTCGTGAAGGACAGGTCAGGGTCAAGAAGAATTGCAAAGTGATTTTTGAGTCTTAGGATTTTCAACAGGATCGAAAGGGGTAAGGAACGGTTTTTTATTGGTATTGATTTGGAGAGGGAGCCACAATACGTTATGATTTTAGCATTTATAAAAAGAAAATGAACGTATAAATTTTTTTATAAAAAAATTATGATCACTAAATTCGGGATCGGGAATTGAACTCGGGAAAGGATTTTATCGATGGTATGTTGACTTGAGGTCGGACGAATAAATGGTGACCTCAAAGAAAAAATAGAACACCCTGCCTCGGGTTTAAGGTCGCCCTAGCGTCGAGTAACGGAACGAAAGGAGACGTTGTTTCTAGAACATTCTTTTGAAATTTATTATAAATAGGGCCACACCCGAAGATCCGGGCATTCTGGAAAAAATATTGCGAGGGGTAACTTTGCCTGTGTGGAGTCAGTAGTTTGTCGAGTCAGTGCTGCGTGATCCCTGCCGTCGCTGCCGTTTTGGAGCCGCCTATCCTGAAAAATCTCTGCCGCACGAATAACAGCGAATCGACACGATCTTTTGCAAAATAGCGGGAAGGCGAGGGATTCAAGGAGTGACGAGCATCGGTGATCCTGGAACGTTTGGCTGCCAGCGCGGGACCCCCAAATCCAAAATAAGCGACGGGAATATAAAATTCAGGTACCAAGCGATTGAGAGAGGGGTTTTTCTCGGTGGAAGGGGGGTTTCACGGCAAGTTCCAATTCGGGAACACCGCCAGGATATAATGAACTAATGGGATTTCTTTTCGGGGAATTTCAGGATTCCAAAGGGGATAAAAATCCCAAGAACTCGAGCGCCGATAGACGGCGAGGCCAACTCTCAAGCGGGGCGAGCTGCGTGAGAGGAGTCCACCCCGGTCGAAGAGCGAGCGCCGGGTTCGGGAGCACCGAGCGACAGGAGCGGTTCCAGGACTCGAGGGGCGAACGTGTTCGGCGACCGTTGAATACGGCGCGGCGACACGTCTTTCTAGAACAAGGTGTGTTCTTTCTAGTTGTTCGGGGGTCGGTTCCCCCCTTTCCTTTTTCCAGAATCCTAGGGTGTGTTTGTATTGGTCGGTCATATTTCTTTTGTGTCTTTTGAGTCTATAAATCGGAAGTTTCACAATATCGTGTTAGGGAAGTTACGGTTTAGGGAATTATACGGAAGGATTAGGCGAATAGGTTGGCAACTAGTTAGGGTTACAATTTTATACACATATAACTAATTTATATCTTTGTCGATAACGGCAACTACATTCTAGGTAACTGACTAGTAATCTAAGCTACAGCAATTCTCTGCAAAACTCTAGCCTAAACGCCACCGTCAGACATTTTAATCTAAGTAAATCTAACTGTACCTATTTTCAGTACTTTTTGTAATGCATCTTTCGTCCAGTGGTTTTCCCCGTTGAATTCTAATATTTATTATTAACGATCTTATTATTGAAGAGTAAGAAACTTTAATCAAAAGAACAGAACTGAGAAAGCCATTGAGCGGTCGGTGACATAAGTAATAATTTTGAATATTTAGTTAAGGTGATTGAAGTTACAAGGTAACTCGTAAATTACAGGGTAATTCGTAAATTACAGGGTATTGAAGAATTTGTTAGTTGATAATATAAATATTAAGTTTATTTCAAAATATAAGGTATATAAATGTAACTTTTCTCCTTTTATTTATTAGCGTTAATTCCCTGTTAGCGAGATAGGATTAACTTATCACGGTTTCCCGTTTTCTCAATTTGCTAGCCTGGCTGAGCGGGAAAACGTGACACTCCTATTACAATCCTCTTACTAGAATGGCACGTCAGTACAATGAGCTATCCATTACAAACATTCAACTTGACATTTTTAATCCCAGAAGGTATCCTCCATTTCAATGACGCTCATATCGCTGGTGCTCCGCGGAGCACTTAGCCTGGTGATGGAATGAAGATGGTATTGTAATTGTATAACTACATACATATGTATGTATATTTACTGTTTAGTGTGTGGTATATTGTTCCTGTTTTTCTTTTATTTATTTGCTTGTATCTCACGTGTGAACATGTATTTTTTGTCTTGTTTTGTTAATAAATAATAATAATATATTTATATAATAATAATATATTTATATATAATATATTTATATATATTTATATAATAAATAATATAAATAATGTAACTACGAATAACAATAGTTGCTTAAACTGTATTTAGCTGTACACACATACTCTTATGTTACAATGTAGATTAAGACTGTTTTCTTTTTTGTTTCAATTAGCTTGCATTGTAATGTGTCTTGTGTGAAATAAAAAATAAAATAAAATAAAAATTAGATTAGAAAAGTAAACAAAAAATCGAATGAAAACATTATGTATTCTCGAGTAGGTACTCAATTGCGAATGGAACATTATTTATCAGGATAGGGAACTACTTGTTAGTAGGCTTGATTATAAAATAAAAAATGTCTTCCAATCGATGACGGACACTCGACCACGTATGAGAAGGCAGATATTATACTCGGCCACTTCTACCACTACACCGTACTAAAATGAGATTGTCTTGGAATTTAGCATAGTTACTAAATAATAATATTGAATTAGTTAATATTTTTATTTTCAAGGATTTGAACCTGCGTGCTACTGAATGGCACTATTGCATATTCTGTGAGGGGGTTACCAATGAATGTTGCTCTCTGTACCTACCTATAAACATTTGCATTTTTTTTCCTAAAGCGGGAAGTGAACCCGCAAGTTCCTGCGGTCGCAGGCGCAGCGTAAGTAACTACGGGCTACGGCTGCACCACAGAGTAGTCAGTGCGTGGTAGAGAGAGAGCGAGAGGAGGCGATAGAGTGCAGCGCAGGGAGTGGTAGAGAGGTACGCACTGTTGGCGCCGAGGCGCTGCGAGATCTCCTGCCAGCATCGGTCGCGCACGTCGATGTCGCGGTGCTGCTCGTGCTTGGTGTCGTACAGCACGGGGAACTTGCGCACCTCGTCGATGAGGCGCTCACGGGAGCGCGCCGAGCTCATGTCTGTGCGGCGCGCGGAGCGGGGCTGTGTGCGATACTGAGCGAGGCGGGGCGAGCGATACCGAGCGGCGCTCGTGCGATACTGAGCGAGATGCATGCAGCGATGCGCGCCGCGGACCGAGCGAGGGCGCGCGGTGTTGCCGCTTCGCATTGCTATATTAGCTTAGCTCGCGTCAGTCTGTTCTGTGCGCCTTTGGCCTGTAAAGCCGTGTCCGCTGCGCCGTGTTTTCGTGTTTTCTAACATCATAACATGTTTACAAAACAGAATAGGGGCGTGGCTTAACAGTTTTGTTAGTAAAAACACCTAAACATGTTTGCCGAGACAAATGGATAACATCACCCGCGTTCGCCTGCGGGGAGGGGAAGCGTCGCATTTTACGTTCGCGCTCAATGAAGCAAGACGTCTATACATATTTATATTTAGTTCTATATTTCGTTTATTTCCTTTTATCTTTGTAGCTCATAGTTTCATTATAGATTTTATCTCTACATATTAAAAAACAAAGTCGCTTTTTCTGTCCCTATGTCCCTGTATCCCTTTGAATGCTTTCTTTTAATCTTTAAAACTACGCAACGGATTTTGATACGGTTTTTTTAATAGATAGAGTGATTCAAGAGGAAGGTTTATACGTAGTTCTTGATAAATATTGAAGGAACGAGGTAGCAGGTAGGGTCGGACCCGGAATCTATTTCGGTTACGTCTTTGTAGATCTAAATCTACTATAACTATTACAGCTTCTACGTTCTCTTCGTCGGAACTCATTTTTGAAATGAATTGGAATGAAACAAAAACAATAAACAAAACAGAACACACCAGACGGGCTGTTTTAAAAAAATGTTTTGCTAACATGTTTTGTTAGAAAATTGGCGCTGCGGACACAGCTTAATGTCACCCGCCTCAGACACTGAACGATCTTCCAAATGTTGTTCTATTCTCTGAAAGGGAACATACTTAGGTCCTATCTCCCACTCTTTAAGTAGGTAAGTAGGTTCAAGAGTACTACCAACCTAGATAAGTAGGTACCTATTATACCTACAAATTTTCCAACGATGGAATTTTTCGTCTGGTCAATCTGGTTAAAGCTTGGTAGGAGATTTACTTACTTAAAGATTTAAAAAACCCCCTAATTACTAATTACTCCCCCTTACGGTCCCTAATTACTAATTAATTAATTTACATTTGTACCTATTCTTTTTAAACGTTATAATAAGTAACTACCCGACTGATTTAAAGTTAATTTACTTTAAATTACTTTTAATATGTAACTCTCAGACTGTAGAACTATCTCTGAGATGGAACTATATAATATGGCAATATCTCTACCATAGGAGATTCAATTACTAGACAGAGCCCCAAAGAAACCCGCACTGAGGCCGGTAAAACTACGCCTTGCCGTTTACAAATACACTTACGCACACACATAACTTAGATGACGACGAATTTCGTCGACATCTCACACAGTCACAGTTATGTGTGTGTGTAAGTGTGTTTGTCGCTGTCAACAATGGTTTGAAGCCGGTTTCGTCCGACGAAAGATGACAAGACATTCACAATGAAACTACGCCGAGCACACATGTTTACGAAACCGGCTTCAAATCATTGTTGACGGCGCGAAGGACTTTTCAATTTTATAAAAAATGGCCGAAGTCTGATCTAACTAGGTAATCTTCGGCGGATGACCAGAATCGCTCCTAAAATGCAGTGAATGCACTTTTAGATTAATACCTACAATCTGTCTTTCAACGAGGTGGACCACAAGGTAGACTGTAGAGAGACCGCGGTAGAGCATTATAACTGCCTACATAGATTATCATAATTCGATGACTAATTAACCTATTTCTAAATAGAATAGATGTCCGATGTGGTATGACAAGTCCTTTTTTATAGAATTTGTTACAGCGTGATCTATCGCGCGCACTGGGAACTACGTAAGTAAACACCAAACGGAGAACAGTTTTGAAAGCGACGTTCTACAATGAGCTTTTTTACTGAGAGCGCCCTCTATTGAGCATTCTATTAAAATGAACGGCAAGCCGCCGCGCCGCGCCGCAAACCTGAATAGCAGCACAATAGTCAAGTTATGTTAGTCTTGTCTTGACACATTTTAACGTTCTGATTCTCAATCAGATCTATAGATGGCGTCCGCAGTTATTTAAATTTGTTTTGTAACTGTAACGAACTACCGGAATAAAACTGTTTGAAATTTTAATTCGTCTCATAGTAGAGATATTATATGTATATTGTAATAAA
The DNA here is from genome assembly GCA_944547425.1 of Eupithecia centaureata. Taxonomy (NCBI): domain Eukaryota; kingdom Metazoa; phylum Arthropoda; class Insecta; order Lepidoptera; family Geometridae; genus Eupithecia; species Eupithecia centaureata. The sequence goes on along the minus strand of OX155692.1, from coordinate 14,437,910 downwards.
CAAACAAACAAACAATTAACAATTGGAATCCAGTTTCCAGTTTATTCTGAAATAGGTAGGTACATACATACCAAGGTCACAGAATAGATAGAGATTATAATATGAAGACGCTTTCTCAACCTTGTTGTTGTTAACGGAGATAAACTTGAAGAAATCAATAATTTTGAAGATATAGGTAATTTAAAAGTTAGTAGATCTAAATATCCGTAAAAACTGGATTTACTTACTTAACATTTTTGTAGGAGTTATAAAATACAGCCTTTAGTTATTTATTTATTTAGAAATCATACTTTTACATCCTTGATTAACTTAAGTAAATATAATTTTTACAGAAACTATACAAAAATAAAAACTAAATTAAAAAAAACGTATAAATAATTTAAAACTAAGGTCTACGGAAAATCCTAGTTCATTACAAAAATACTTGTTAATTTTTTTTCTATTGAAATTATCAGAAGGAACTTGAAAACTTAAGTATTTTTGTAATGAGTAAGATGCTATATGACCAAGGATATTATCCTTATTTATTTCTTTATTTATGTGGGCAGTAAGTAGGTATACATGTACAAAAACATGAACTTTAGCAGCCGTGCTAGGTCGAACCTGTGTTGCGGACTGCTAATATTGTTCCTCACTATTAATTTATTAACTAACATGCAATTAATAAATTTCTAAGTATTGAAAAAAGAAAAAGAAAAGCAACTTAACAAGTGTTATTACATTATTTGCTGTTCTATAAGGTGTAAAACATTCACCTGTTAAGTATTTATGCATTTCTAAACAGATAAGAAAGTAGTATTTTACAATAAAATGAGATTGTCTCAAGCCGTATCATCAAGTAGGTACCTACTTATTTCAAATTAAAATTCCCTTTAGGTTAGCTACCTTAAGCTACCTAGATCACACCAACCTTACTACTTATTGTCCAGTCCACGTGCTCAGAGCAGATTGAGAGACTATCCATTATCTAAACAAGACGCGACCTCGGTGAGTCCTGGAGAGTCAAATGCACGGCTTGCCTCTGCTCGCGCGGTGATGCCGCACTGCTCCTTCATTATCTAAACAAGACGCGACCTCGGTGAGTCCTGGAGAGTCAAATGCACGGCTTGCCTCTGCTCGCGCGGTGATGCCGCACTGCTCCTTCATTATCTAAACAAGACGCGACCTCGGTGAGTCCTGGAGAGTCAAATGCACGGCTTGCCTCTGCTCGCGCGGTGATGCCGCACTGCTCCTCCATTATCTAAACAAGACGCGACCTCGGTGAGTCCTGGAGAGTCAAATGCACGGCTTGCCTCTGCTCGCGCGGTGATGCCGCACTGCTCCTTCATTATCTAAACAAGACGCGACCTCGGTGAGTCCTGGAGAGTCAAATGCACGGCTTGCCTCTGCTCGCGCGGTGATGCCGCGCTGCTCCTCCATTATCTAAACAAGACGCGACCTCGGTGAGTCCTGGAGAGTCAAATGCACGGCTTGCCTCTGCTCGCGCGGTGATGCCGCACTGCTCCTCCATTATCTAAACAAGACGCGACCTCGGTGAGTCCTGGAGAGTCAAATGCACGGCTTGCCTCTGCTCGCGCGGTGATGCCGCACTGCTCCTCCATTATCTAAACAAGACGCGACCTCGGTGAGTCCTGGAGAGTCAAATGCACGGCTTGCCTCTGCTCGCGCGGTGATGCCGCACTGCTCCTTCATTATCTAAACAAGACGCGACCTCGGTGAGTCCTGGAGAGTCAAATGCACGGCTTGCCTCTGCTCGCGCGGTGATGCCGCACTGCTCCTCCATTATCTAAACAAGACGCGACCTCGGTGAGTCCTGGAGAGTCAAATGCACGGCTTGCCTCTGCTCGCGCGGTGATGCCGCACTGCTCCTTCATTATCTAAACAAGACGCGACCTCGGTGAGTCCTGGAGAGTCAAATGCACGGCTTGCCTCTGCTCGCGCGGTGATGCCGCACTGCTCCTTCATTATCTAAACAAGACGCGACCTCGGTGAGTCCTGGAGAGTCAAATGCACGGCTTGCCTCTGCTCGCGCGGTGATGCCGCACTGCTCCTTCATTATCTAAACAAGACGCGACCTCGGTGAGTCCTGGAGAGTCAAATGCACGACTTGCCTCTGCTCGCGCGGTGATGCCGCACTGCTCCTCCATTATCTAAACAAGACGCGACCGCGGTGAGTCCTGGAGAGTCAAATGCACGGCTTGCCTCTGCTCGCGCGGTGATGCCGCACTGCTCCTCCATTATCTAAACAAGACGCGACCTCGGTGAGTCCTGGAGAGTCAAATGCACGGCTTGCCTCTGCTCGCGCGGTGATGCCGCACTGCTCTTTCATTATCTAAACAAGACGCGACCTCGGTGAGTCCTGGAGAGTCAAATGCACGGCTTGCCTCTGCTCGCGCGGTGATGCCGCACTGCTCCTTCATTATCTAAACAAGACGCGACCTCGGTGAGTCCTGGAGAGTCAAATGCACGGCTTGCCTCTGCTCGCGCGGTGATGCCGCACTGCTCCTTCATTATCTAAACAAGACGCGACCTCGGTGAGTCCTGGAGAGTCAAATGCACGACTTGCCTCTGCTCGCGCGGTGATGCCGCACTGCTCCTCCATTATCTAAACAAGACGCGACCTCGGTGAGTCCTGGAGAGTCAAATGCACGGCTTGCCTCTGCTCGCGCGGTGATGCCGCACTGCTCCTCCATGATCTAAACAGAGGCGACCTCGGTGAGTCCTGGAGAGTCAAATGCACGGCTTGCCTCTGCTCGCGCGGTGATGCCGCACTGCTCCTCCATTATCTAAACAAGACGCGACCTCGGTGAGTCCTGGAGAGTCAAATGCACGGCTTGCCTCTGCTCGCGCGGTGATGCCGCACTGCTCCTTCATTATCTAAACAAGACGCGACCTCGGTGAGTCCTGGAGAGTCAAATGCACGGCTTGCCTCTGCTCGCGCGGTGATGCCGCACTGCTCCTTCATTATCTAAACAAGACGCGACCTCGGTGAGTCCTGGAGAGTCAAATGCACGGCTTGCCTCTGCTCGCGCGGTGATGCCGCACTGCTCCTTCATTATCTAAACAAGACGCGACCTCGGTGAGTCCTGGAGAGTCAAATGCACGGCTTGCCTCTGCTCGCGCGGTGATGCCGCGCTGCTCCTTCATTATCTAAACAAGACGCGACCTTGGTGAGTCCTGGAGAGTCAAATGCACGGCTTGCCTCTGCTCGCGCGGTGATGCCGCACTGCTCCTTCATTATCTAAACAAGACGCGACCTCGGTGAGTCCTGGAGAGTCAAATGCACGGCTTGCCTCTGCTCGCGCGGTGATGCCGCACTGCTCCTCCATTATCTAAACAAGACGCGACCTCGGTGAGTCCTGGAGAGTCAAATGCACGGCTTGCCTCTGCTCGCGCGGTGATGCCGCGCTGCTCCTTCATTATCTAAACAAGACGCGACCTCGGTGAGTCCTGGAGAGTCAAATGCACGGCTTGCCTCTGCTCGCGCGGTGATGCCGCACTGCTCCTCCATTATCTAAACAAGACGCGACCTCGGTGAGTCCTGGAGAGTCAAATGCACGGCTTGCCTCTGCTCGCGCGGTGATGCCGCACTGCTCCTTCATTATCTAAACAAGACGCGACCTCGGTGAGTCCTGGAGAGTCAAATGCACGGCTTGCCTCTGCTCGCGCGGTGATGCCGCACGCTCCCATGGGGAGAGACTCCGCGGAACGCATGACATGGGCTGCAAGCACTTTCTTCATGAAACACTGGCCCTTTATTGGACAGCTACCACCAAATTTCCATCTATAATCTACATAAAGACATTAATGTTATAAAGAGTAAAGTTTTGTATTTTTGTACGATTAAAACAATACTAGGTGAGCCCCGCGGCTTTGCCCGCGAACCAGAGTTTTATTGCACATCCCCTAGGGGTTATAGCGTAAAAATACAAAATACGTGTTTAATTATTCAGTCCATAGTTTATTTACAACGAGTTTTGAGTGAATCGAACCAAGGACAAAATATTTTCCATACAAACTTTACCACCCTATTTAACCCCCTCAGAGGTAATTGACCTATTCTACCTCTGAAACTATTTACATAAATTTCATTTCAATAACTTAAGTAGTTATAAACATTATTGATAACGAAAACTCACACATTCTTACCCATTTATTATAATAGTAAGATAAGATTTGGCTTACTGCACGAAATCATTAACCGACAAAACCAAAAGTTAGGCAAAAGCAGTTTTTGTCTTTTTATGACTTTAAGAGCCTATATCTTCAAAACTACGACAGTTATCAAAATAATTTAAACTCAAATATAAAGAAAATTTAATTTTTTTCAAAGTAGGTAATTGAAATCAGGACAAATTAAACCATTGCAATTTTTTCAAAAGCTAAAAATGCAAAGAAAATGTCTTCTGATATAACTTCTTGTGATAAAAGTTTTAACTTAACTGGAGTTATTTGCTCTAAAAGAAGTAATTGAATGCGAATAGTATTTCTTTTACCATTAATTATTTTTCTAAAACAGTAATTAAGTGTAAATAATAAATCCTATTAAAAAAAACCTCAGTGTAGACGTTACTCGTTTTGATAGACGTAATTGCAAACCATTTAATGAATTTAAGCAAAACTTATTCAAACGTTTGTGAACGTAAAGGCATTTTTAAAATGTTGTTAATCTATATCTATATATATATAAAAGAAAGTCGTGTTAGTTACTTCACTTATAACTAAAGGACGGCTGAACCGATTTAGCTGAAAATTGGCAGGGAGGTAGTTTAGAGCCAGGAGAAGGACATAGGATACTTTTTATCCCGTTCGGTACTTATAATAAAACCGTGCGAAGCCGGGGCGGGTCGCTAGTTTATAATATTAACGACTTTATGACAGATACATTTTGACATCATCTTATTTTACTATTGCGCCTGTTACTGTTTTTACTTCATTATTATTATTATTTCTTGCATTTTTTAAAATTTAAATACAAAATAATATTAATTTAGACTAAGTATAAAATTTGCATGCTAATCTAAGCAGAACATAATTGAAACTAAAATATTTTTAAGAACTGTGTAACCAACATTGTGTTCAAGCAAATAAACCATCTTTATCTTTATCTTTTATCTTTGTCACATGAATGAGTTATGTATCAAAATAAAAACGTCAATTTTCTTTTTTTTTATCTATTAATCAAAGTTAATGAATTTTATGAAACCAGATGAACCAAAAATGAAGTTATCGTCTTTATTACCAAACAATAACTTTTAAGTTTGAAAAGCTACAAATTAGTTAGCTTTACCAAATTGTAGAGTTCATCGAGGCGAACTCATTGGTGCATTTAACGCAAAGGCTCATATAGCCTATATTCATATGGCTGTGTCGGGGTGTGTTGCGGCGCGACAGAACGTCGTTTTACTTTAAAAATGGAAAGAAATGAAATGCAGTGTAGTTAGTGTTTTGGTTATAACTGTGAGCTAACTACTGCTTTATAAATAAATAAATAAATGCACTTAGTGATACGATGGCTAATGCCCATGTTATCCATATTTTAGTTTTGATTCCTAAGTATCGAGGCCCACTTTGCCCCTTTGCTTCAACTTATTATAACGGATATTATTATGAATACTTATAATAAACATTAAAACCGGTGTGAAAATATTAACTTGTTAACTTATTTAGATGGGTTTGTTATGTAGTACGTACAATCCGTCCGCGATGCAGAAAGTGTGATACGAGGAGTATCTATCTGTTAGAGGTACCGGGATAGAAAGGATAACTCCAACAACGGCGGCGTGTAGATCGCAACTGGTTTATTGATTAGGTTTAGTTAACATGGAATTTAAATGATATAGTTTTTGCATGTTGCTTCACTCTGAATATCATTGTACTTTGTACATCTTGGCCACTAGAAAAAAGGAGACAATATAATGTGTTAGAATACGAATTGCATACACAATAATCTAGACACAACTAAGATTCTTCCCGATAATCAACATTACATTGTACTTCGTACATCCTGTGGCCACTCGCTAAAGAAAACAAGTATTCATTAAAAGGTGACAACATACAAAAAAGTACCTATTCATGTAAAGGTGAATGTAGTTAAATGTAAACATTAAAATTGTATATGATATAGAAAATTGAATGAAAATGTAAAACATAACGAAATATTAAAAACTGTTATAAAGAGAACTGAATGAAAATTTAAACATAACGAAATATAAAATTGTATGAGATAGTAGAGATCTGAATGTTTTTATGTTATGCCTAATATGCGCCTATTAAGTATATTTTCTATACACTGTTCTAACATAGTCTTAATACTCGGCGCTTCTTGATCCCGTGTTTCTACCGTGGGGATATTCAACCGCGAGCTCCATCGCGAAACACGCGGCACGCACTGCTCGTCACATGCTGCTGGATGCTGTGCCTTGGGGTCTTCTGCAAGGGCCGCCGAGTTGACCGTCGTCGTCAAATGGAGTCCTGCGTGGGCTCGCTGCCCATTTCTTCGTCGTCGTGCTTGAGAATAACGTTGGTGTAGGTTGTTACAACTTAGATTGTTTCCAAAGAAATCCGTTGGTAATTGATGCACGCTGTGGCGGATTTCTTCAATCTCTTCTAAATTTTTTATAACTTCAAATCCATTTTCTTGATTTCGGAGTGCCTGGTGGATTTGATCTTTTCTCTGTGTCATCCTTTTGATATAAGTCGTAGATGGTTGAATGTGAGAATCCGATGATGTTCCAGGTATCCGTAATGCGTCATGCAATAAAGTATTGTGCTGACCTTGGCACACTCTGCATGAACGTCTTGAACGGCACTGACCTTCCTCGTGCTGAAGTAGGCAATTTTGACAAATGCCTAACTGCATTGTTGCATTTAATTTATCTTTGTTATTGATCTTCTTGATATTATCACATCGGTAAATTGCGTGATTGTTGCTACAATAAGGGCAGGTCAATAATGTGCAAGCTGTTGAAATAAATCCAAGGTCGCCTGACTTACTGTAGCTTGATTGTTGTTGATTATTTAGCTTGCTTGATGATCCCTTTGACTGACTGAAGGGCTTCTTAAGTTGAAAAGGATTTTGTTTCGTAGGCTGCTTCAATTTATTTTCCATTTCTTTCTTCATTATTGATGAACTAGATTTCCGGGGCTGCAGCACTGATTTATCCTTTTCACTTTTTATTGATGGTACTAGACCACTGAACTTATTATGCATGAAGTCCAGAAGCTTATCTAGTCTATTTATACTTGTCATAAGATTCTTCCGATACTTCTGACTCGAGGGAGTTGTTCTCGATACGTAGCATGGCTTCGAGAATATCCTCAAGGTTCTCCTTCAAGATATCCATAATTAGTAGGTTATACAGGACCTCTTCGATAAAGGATACTTGTCCAAGCGCTGCTCGGCGATGTAGGTTCCGACGGCTATGCAGGGAACACAATACGCGTTCGAACAGCTGCTCTGCGATGTAGGTTCCGACAGGCAATGTAGGGAACACAATTCGCACGATACTACGTGTCCATATATGCGACGTAGTATCTTGAGGATAACGTTTTAGTATTGTACGTTATCCAGTTTGTCCTTCGAGAGACAAGAGGTGAGCGCGATCGCGGATTTTGACTGTGAATCCGGCTCGAAGAAATGTTAGAGGTACCGGGATAGAAAGGATAACTCCAACAACGGCGTGTAGATCGCAACTGGTTTATTGATTAGGTTTAGTTAACATGGAATTTAAATGATATAGTTTTTGCATGTTGCTTCACTCTGAATATCATTGTACTTTGTACACTATCAGAATCTATCACTTGATTATGTTTTCTCCAAATATTGCTATTAATGTAATTAGAGCTGAGAACATCATTATTTATAATTCCCAAATAAAACAAGGTTTGATATAGTAAAAAATTAATTATATTGGTTAAAAGAAATAGTATGGCCCGCGGTCAGTCGGCGAGCGGGTTGCGAGGGGGCTGGGGGTGGCGGGAGGTGGCGGTCAGTCGGCGAGCGGGTTGCGAGGGGGCTGGGGGTGGCGGGGGGTGGCGGTCAGTCGGCGAGCGGGTTGCGAGGGGGCTGGGGGTGGCGGGAGGTGGCGGTCAGTCGGCGAGCGGGTTGCGAGGGGGCTGGGGGTGGCGGGAGGTGGCGGTCTGTCGGCGAGCGGGTTGCGAGGGGGCTGGGGGTGGCGGGAGGTGGCGGTCAGTCGGCGAGCGGGTTGCGAGGGGGCTGGGGGGGGCGGGGGGTGGCGGTCAGTCGGCGAGCGGGTTGCGAGGGGGCTGGGGGTGGCGGGAGGTGGCGGTCAGTCGGCGAGCGGGTTGCGAGGGGGCTGGGGGTGGCGGGAGGTGGCGGTCAGTCGGCGCGCGGGTTGCGGGGGGGCTGGGGGGGGCGGGAGGTGGCGGTCAGTCGGCGAGCGGGTTGCGAGGGGGCTGGGGGTGGCGGGAGGTGGCGGTCAGTCGGCGAGCGGGTTGCGAGGGGGCTGGGGGTGGCGGGAGGTGGCGGTCAGTCGGCGAGCGGGTTGCGAGGGGGCTGGGGGTCGCGGGCGTCGTGCATCTCCTGCTCGAACAGGATGTTGTTGATGGCGTGCTTGATGCAGGCCTGCGCGCGCGCGGGCCGGCGCCGCAGCGCCTCCGCCACGTACTGCCCGAAGGAGCCGCACTCGTCGGGCGCCGCGCGCCGCGCCAGCGCCCGCCGCAGCCGCTCCACCGCCGCCAGCAGCCGCGCCTCCGCCCCGCGCGCCCCCGCCCCTCGCGCCTCGCCGCCCGCGCTCGCTCTCCGTCGGTAACGCAAGCGATTCGTTTTCCGTTTCCTTTCCGCTTGGAGTGTCGGAGGCGGCGGCGGCGCGGGCGCGGGCGCGGGTGCGGGTGCGGGTGCGGGGGAGGGCAGGTACCCGCGCAGGAAGTGCAGGTGCGGGTAGAGGAACCAGGCGGAGCGCGCGCCGCCGCGGATCTTGCCCTTCTCGCGCCGGTATGAGGCCAGCACGCTCGTCATCTTCTTGCGCAGGTCCGCTGCAAGAGGCGCGGGTGAGTGTGTGCGCGGTGTGCGCGGTGTGCGCGGTGGGCGCGGTGTGACTTATTCGTCATCTCGCGGGCGTGAAACCCGCAAATGCCCGCGAGTTGGCACCTTCCAATTTTACCTACTTTTTCTGTCGTCAACTCGCGTGCACGTGATAAACGGGGCTTTGTACAGTCAGATAAATAAACGAAAACTGCCAAGATCACTATATTATTTTAGCAGAGTTCCTCATCCAAAGTACCAGGTTAACAGAAACATATAGGAGGTTTCGCAAGTGAACAAAATTTAACATAAGAATGTCAATTTATCTATTCTTAAGATTAATTTACAATATCTCTTATGTCTCGATGTCCATATGATCAAAATATTGTAAAATTTAATGATTGTTTCGTAAAGAGCTGGTTAAATGAGACTTCGATTTTTGCCGACAAATGGTGTTGTATCATACATGCATCACTGCACTACTAACATGGTCGAGAGCTGTCATTCTACTATAAACAAAAAAATTAACAGTAAACCATAAGCATTGCACATTTTTGACCGTCTTACAAGATGCAGACAATTATTATCAAATTTTGTACATTAAAGGTTCTAATAAAACGGTAAAATTAAAAGTAGCCTGTGACATCTACCATTAACGAATTTATCCACGGAGTTTATTTGCATCAAGTTAATACAAAAACATTAAAATAATGAAAATTACAATCAAAGATAAGAAAAAAATTAAACTAGTATATACAATTGAAAACATTGATCTAACTGCAGATGGTTTGAAACAGTCTAAAGGTAGCTCCACGGAGTCATAAGTATTGATTTATGTATCGAACTAAACTTCTTCTGAACTTCTAATCCAGTGATTTTTATTTTTTTTATCATTTACACCAAACCATCTATAATCTTTATGTTTTCTAAGACTGATTGATTTTAATAGGAGGTAATAATTAGCTATAGCTATTGATTTATGTTTTGAACTTAATCTTGTTATTTTATATTTTTAACAAAGTTTTTAATAGTGATTAACCTTTGTTAACAAATCATTTACAACAAATCCTCTGTGATTTCATAGTTCCTGATAAGATAAGATAAGACTGATTGTTTTTATTTGTATCTAAGTCATTCTTAGCCAAATTCTATACTCTTGTTGAGTTGTTTTTAATTATTAAGCAAGTTTTGTTGTTTTATATTATACTGGCTGGTGCCCGTGACTTCGTCTGCGCAGGATTAGTATTTCGAGTATACTCACGGTTTCACCTGTGTAATTCCCATTTCCGTGGAAATACCGGGATAAAATAAAGCCTATGTGTTATTTCAGATTATAATCTATCTCTGTGCCAAATTTAATCCAGATCCGTTCAATAGTTTTTGCGTGAAACAGTAACAAATATTCATCCATCTATCTATCCATCCATACTTACAAACATTCGCGTTTATTATATTAGTAGGATGTATATCTACATCAAAAAACATATTGTCTTTTATTTTCGTATCATCCTGCACATTAAAAGTAGGCACCTAAATAAAATTTCCTAAAATGTTTTTGTAGTTGACTGTACGTAAATACGTCAGATTTCACAAACAAGTCGACGACAGAAAAAGTAGGTAAAATCGAAATGTGCCATCTCGCGGGCTCCCGCGAGTTTCTCGCCCGCGAGATGACGAATAAGTCCGCGGTGTGCGCGGTGTGCGCGGTGTGCGCGGCACTCACCGATGTCGCAGCGGAAGCGGCGCGCCAGGTGGCTCCAGGCCTCGTACTTGGCGGCCTGCACGGCGTGCAGCTCGTGCGCGCGGTCCCACAGCTCGGCGCGCGCGCGGTACGCCGCCACCAGCCGCACCACCGACTCCTTGCTCCACTGCACCTCCGCCTCCATGTCGTCGCCGCCGCACTGCGAACACATCCTACGATCATTACGAGGCGTCGTAGGCGACGACTGTCATCGACGAACGTACAATAGATGTGTGGTCGGACAGGATCGGGTGGGCGGTGAGGAGCGTCAGTGATCTGCAGGGAGAGGGCCGCGGGTTCTGTTCCCCGGTCGGGACGGGCGCGGCGCGTGTGATGCGATCGACCGCGCTCGGCGCTCGGCCGGCGAGCGCCGAGCGACACTGTTACAGGCGGCTCGCCCGGCGCGCGGGGGAGGGGGGGGAGAGGCGCGGGCGGGGGGGGGTCACCCCACACCCTGGCGCTTGACTAGAGTTGGATTACTAAATATCCGAACGGGTTTAATTATTCCCTGTCCTGCCTGTATCACACGCAACCTGGACCAGGGTTGTTGAGGATGCCGATTTTTAGAGGCTCACATCCGCGGGTGCGGATGCGGATCTGAAGATCTTTCATAGCAGAAATTAAATAATATTACTACTAATTTTTAATATTTTTAACAATTTCGGGTTGTGCATTTAAAAAAACACAACTTTTTGCGTGCAAACTAATTTTTACATGTGTTTCTCTTTCAAGTTTTGATTTCAGTCCCACCCAGTTACTACGGGTTATGTTATCCTCTCAGCCTCAATCCTACAAAGTTAATGCCACACCTACTTACTAAGCAACATCTAATCATCCAATCTTACGGGTATCCCTCGAAGAAAACAAGTGGTGGCATATAAAAAAATATCTTAACCCTTTACGGCGCAAGAACGAGTTTTTATATTTTTATTTAAAATAGGTTTAGACGAGCGATCTAATGATGGGAAAAATTGTGACGAAAATTAAATGTTTTAAAAAGTATTTACTTATTTTTGAAATAAAAATGAGGCGTTGCAAATTTGCATCATGATGTGAAAAGAAATAAAAACACTCCCAATTTTTAAAGAAGAAGAATAGTTGCTATTTCTGTTGAAACAAAAAGCTAGCTTACATTTTGCACATTGTTTGGGCAGTTCCAGTACCTAAATCTTGGATATTTCCACCAAATGCTTTTTGTAAGTACAAACAGGCCACACACAGCCCTTACTGATCCTCCGTCAAATGTCTTCTGGTGCAATAAGCTGACAAGGTCTTTTTTTCTTTTAGCAGTGGAATAATAATGGGCTGATGATGATTTGTTCGAATACTTTGCTGCAAATATGAATTGCTGCGAAAAAAGGGTATTTTAAAGTTTCTTTGAAGAAAACAACTTTGCTACTTCAAATGGTATGATGCAATTCTGCAATTAAGCGCCGTAAAGGGATAAAATAAAACGGCATGCATATGACGTTCCGGAGCAAATGCGTAGGTTTTGTCGAGACCTGCATATTTGCGCCTCTTGAGATCCTCGGCCAGATCTGCCGCCGCACCAGCCCTAGTGGATGTCCTTGAAAGATGGGAAGGTGCAAGTGTGTCGACGCATGTAGCGTCCCACACAATGGGCCTCCCCAACTCCCATGGGACTAGTGTCATACCGTCGGGCCTCTTGCCATCGTCACGGAACAGACCATTCGGTTCGAGATTAGCTGGTACGTTAGCGCTGACATAGGCCCGCCGGATGATGTCATTAAGGCTGGCATGAAATAAAGGACAAAAGTTTTTTATTAATTATACTGAAAAGCTTTTCTGTAGGTTTTGGTAGTTTCAATTCAAAGGTACGAGGAATTATAATGTGTAGTATGAAAAATAGGGACTCGTTGAAGTCTTTTGTATGCTACACGGCACCATCGTAGCGCCGTAGCACGCGCTACGATGCTACACGGCACCATCGTAGCGCCGTAGCACGCGCTACGATGCTACACGGCACCATCGTAGCGCCGTAGCACGCGCTACGATGCTACACGGCACCATCGTAGCGCCGTAGCACGCGCTACGAACGTCTGGGGTAAAAATGTGTCTCGTTTTATGGGGTAAGAAGAGGATATGTATGTATGGGCAGTAGAGTAAAGAGGGTAAAATTACCTAGACAATGGCCTGCGTTACGCGTAGTTGGGAAACACTGTACACGCGTCCATTGGATACGCGTACAGCTCCTGTACGGACCGCCGCGAACCTGTACGCGAGGTCAATCGATCCAGAGCGCTGAAATTCATAAAGTTGAATCGATCTGATAATATTTTCATTATTGAGACTCGAAGAACACGCGTGTTTATTTAATTTGCCATCCAAATACAACGTACCCGGTCGTGTGCGTCCTCTTTGAAGCGCCCAAAAACCGACCGACGGCGGCGGCTCGCGCTGCGAACTAGCTCGCGCGGTACGCGTTCCCCGAGAGTTCCTGCTTGTTCACGTAGCCTCGCGGGCGCGGGCGCGGGCGCGGTCACGAAATATCAAACATACAGCATACTATGCAAGTGTTCACGTACAAAACGCACGTGCGGGCGAAGTAGCAGGCAAACTCGCGGCCGGCGCGCGCGGAGCGCTCGTGGTTATATCAAACGCGTCAGACGTATGTGTGTCTTCACGTCGAACTAGCGACGGAGCGCGCGATTCACTCGCGACGCCAGGTAAGTTCAACCAGTTTGAACTTGTCGCTAGAAACTTCCCGCTACTTCGCCCGTACGTGCGTTTTGTACGTGAACACTTGGAATCACTACATATGTTTGATATTTCGTCACCGCGCCCGCCACCGCGCCCGCGAGGCTACGTGGACAAGCACTATGAACCAACCAAGTTGTTCTAAGTACTGTTTTTATTTAACTTTGGTAGCTACTTACCTGTCTATTTTATGGACTAGCAAACTCGTGTGCACAGTAAGAGTGCACAGTGCGTGTGCACAGTACGAGTGCACAGTGCGTGTGCACAATAGGAGTGCACAGTGCGTGTGCACAGTACGAGTGCACAGTGCGTGTGCACAGTACCAGTGCTCAGTACAGTACGTTCACCGAGTACCTACCTACGTACAGAAGGCACCTACTGCCGCTCTATATTTACTTCATAAGTACACAACTTTTCGCGTAAGCTGCGATCAATAACTATGTCAGAGCGATAGACTTTGTTCTCTATTGAAGGCGGACTAAGGTGCAAATCTGTTTGTGACGCGGCGGTGCTTGCGTTCGCCTGTTGCCAAGCGCGCAGGCACGAGCGCGGAGGGATCGTCAGCCTTCTGTAGGGCATCCATAGCTTTCACTGTCTCTTAGCCATGCTGCTGGGGACTATTTAGTCACCAAGAGATGACTGATAGGGCTCAGGGCATATTTTATATATATATTTAACTATAGGAAAAAGAATAAAGAAACAAAAGAAAATTAATACTTCGCTCATTGAATGCAAAACGGCCACATTTCAAAAAAACTCGAAAATGGTTTTATTGAAAAATTGGAACCTTAAACAACATATCTTTACATTTTGCTGAAGACACCCATCATTTTAGCTCATTTTGATGCAATTTTGATCAGCCGCCCTTTTTGTATTGGGCCGACTTAAGCACCAACTTCAGATCAAAACCGCCATTTTTTTAGTTGCGACCCTGATTTTAATAGAAATGCACTTTTATTTCATACAAAACGGCCATAATTCAGAAAAGCACCCCACAACGAGTTCAGTTTTCTGTGCAGAGGGGCCACATTTTGGAATGCAGCCGTTTTGAATTCCAATTTCTAGTATGTTCATTCAGAAATTATGAATGCAACAGGGCCATATTTTGGAAAACGTACATTTTGCATTCCAATATCGAAATAAAGCAATGCCACATTTACAAATGTGTACTTTTTGTATTCAATTATTAAAGACGATAATAATTTAATTACAGGTAAACTGGATGTTTTCGTAATGTGGCCATTTTGTAGGAAAAATATTTTCATAAATGGATAATAATGGAAAATAATCTTGAAAATAAATTTACTTGTTACAGTTTACGTTCATACAGTGATTGGTCGGTTACCATGAACCACTTCGAAATTTTTAGGTTGCTTCATACCTTAGTAATTTATCTTCATAACGCATAAATAAATTGCATATTGACAAAAAAAAAATTCAAAAACACTTAAATTTTACATCCTAAGTTACAATTTATAATACGCATGTTTCGTGAGTAGAAAATAGTGCATAATTATTTACAGAATGAGTAGCGGTGTATGAAAATTTTGAGCCAGCTGGCAATTCAGTGAAGAACTAGATAGAACAAAAAACCGTTCCCTTAACAACTCTCAAGAAATTTAAGAATGTGATATTGTAGCAAGAGTTCATCAAGCCATAATAGGGTTTATTTTGATGCGGGTGGATGCCGCTATCCAGTCAGTCAGTCTAATGCTAACCATTTACTAAACTAATAAATATCATCTGCTATAAGAAATCAAGAAAAACAAACCTTGTTAGTCATGACTCTCAAATACCAGCACTCGTTTGACAAGAAAGAGCAGTAAATTTTAATGTTTAAACGGACTCCTGCACTTGACAGACAGCTTGTCTAATTAAAGTGTTATATCATTGTTTAGTGATAATGAAGAGAGTCAAATAAGTTCTTTGACGATGAGCGGATCTGACAGTGACACGAACAGATCTAAGTCTTTTATTTCATAAGATTTTTCTGGGAGAATAGTGTAAAATGGTTCCTGATTTTCTACCAGATAAAAAATTTGAGACAAAACGTATTTATTATGATTAAGTACCAATTTTCCTCGTAGACCTTTTAGGACAGATGACGAATCAAACAGATTGGAAATCCAAGCATCAAACAGATACACTGAGCCACCCATTTCAGAGACAGACTAACCACAAACACCAGTAACATTCAGCCCCCTATTATCGACACCCAACGCCCTGGTGGGTGCCTCCAGCACCCTAGTTTTGTCACCCAGCCCCATAGTATTGAAATCCAGCACCCTAGCATTGACACCCGCCATAAATTCTGTGATTTCTTAATAAATAGTTTGAGGTACCTAGTTTTATAATTGTACTGATTTAACCGTAATTTTATATCTTAAAAAATATAAATTAGATGTGAATCTTTCTGCAAAAGTTTCACATTAAAATAATGCCAGCACACTGATATTATAAACGCGGAAGTTTGTAAGTATGGATGGATGGATGTTTGTTACTCTTTCATGAAAAAATACTAAACGGATATGGATGAAATGTGACAGTGATAGATTATAGTGTGGAATAACACGTATGTGGAATAACACGTATCAAAAAAGGGCGCTGCGTGCAATTTATAAATTAAAGCCACGTGACTCATTGAGGGAATTATTTAAAGAAATAAATATTTTAACTGTAATTTCGCAATATATTTATGAAAATTTAATGTATACACACAAAAACAAGAGTAACTTTTTGAAAAATTGTGATGTTCACAATAGAAATACAAGAAACAAGAACAAATTACACATTCCTTCATTTAGATTACGAAAACTGGGGAAAACATTTATGGGTAATTGTGTGCGTTTCTATAATAAGCTTCCATCTGAAGCAACTGAACTTTCTATTCGTAGATTTAAACAGTACATAAAACTAAATCTTATCAAGAAGGCATATTACTCCATAAATGATTACATCAATGACGTTAGTGCTTGGCCAGATGTCGCTCAGTTCCACATCGACAATAGTATGTAATTATTTATAAGGCAAACATGTATTAGACACATAAGTTATACACATGCTAGTGGTTTCTATTTCGCCTCTTCCACTAGTGGACAAAAAACTGAGGCGAACTGAAAATCAATTATCACTTTATTTCTTATATTATTTTGATAATTATGTACTTACATATAGTATTAAATTTGACTTGTCTAAGTGCTTATTTTGTAAGCCTAAAGAAATAAATATAATGATTATTTGATTATTTGATTATGCTTTATTTTATCGCAGACACAAGCTGACTCTGGCGAAGGTGTTTCCACACATAGCTGGTTGGAGTCCGGAACGACACAATGCGAACCAAGATCACGTGACGTCTCCGTGTGTAAACACAACACACATTTTTTGTTGATAAACATTAATCTCACTTTTTCCTTTTTCGGACACACTAGGTACCTGCTGCGCTGCATGCAAATGATTTTGAGCCCTAGCTCTACGGGTCACAGCTCTAACTCAAATTAACTCTAAGTCAAATTGACATTTAATGTGCATGCTTAGGATGTTCCAGTTTGAACTTAGTCTACAAAATGATAAAACTCATTATTCATTGACGTATAAAACCACCAATGCCAATGAAATCTGAATCTAATGCGCCCAGTTTAAGGTTTCAAGTAGAAGTGCCAAATGAGCTTACGTGCAGAGAAGGATTACATTCGAGTGTAGAGTTTGAATAAGGAAGGACGAGGAGGGAGCGCGGCGGGCGGGCGGGCGCGCTCCGCTTGGCCCCGGCGCGGCGGCGCGGCGCGGGGCCGCTCGCTCTCCTCAGATTGTCAAGTATCTTTCATTTTAGAAAGGAATCTATGAAATTAAAACTAGAAACAGATATGTGGGTACTATTTCATTATATCTAAAGACCCGCCCTTCGGCGGCTTCCCACGGGTGTATTATATATATATACATAACATAATGTATAAAACTTCCTCCTAAATAACTCTTACCTATTGAAAAAAACCGTTTCAAAATCCGTTGCATAGTTTTAAAGATCTAAGCATACATACTTAGGTCCGTCCGTAATAGTCCGTATACACAACAGACAGACAGCCAGAAGAGAAACGATTTTATTTTAGGTACCTTCATTAAGTCTTCATTTAAGCTTATATAATTTAGTATAATAATATAAAGACTATACAAAGAAGGACTATACAGAGACAGGCTCAAATAAACTTAAACATTAAATATACTAACCTATAAAGGTGGGCACGATACAGACAGACTAAGGTACACATAATTACGGGTCGCGACTCGTGGTCCCACTAATTTGACCCACTGGTGCGACAGTGTGTCGATATAATGGGCTCGTGGTCCCACTGTTTGGTGGGACCATCAGTCAACGTAATGCAGTCAATTACAGAGTTTCAAATTAAAGATATAAGTAAGTAGGTTCCATACACCCAGCGAAGGCGGACATCACATTAAAAATTATTGTACAAATAAAACAATAGCATCATGGACCTCACGGGAATAAGCCTAAAACAAGTAGTAAGGCGATATAAATACGGACTAGGAGTTCAGTAATCCTGTTAGGTATCCTGTTACAATGATTTTCATCTAAAGAGGAATGCTAAATGTAAAAGAGGTTTTAAACAACTAACAGTAGCACATTCCTAAATCCATGCTCGATATCATGAAAAATGTTTAATTATGAGCTATTTATAAATTGTAATTAGTTGACAACAGAGGGCGCTGCGGCTTGTGTCTGTAGCAGGGGTACATGTACATATGTATGTACCATCCTGTACATGTGCTGAAGGTGGATCGTACTTACGTCGTGGAGCAGCCCCGCCGCGCTCGGGGCGCGCGGGGCGGAGCTCACACCTGGATGTCTAGCCTGTGTTGGAAACCAATACATTCTCTAGTCATATTATTCACTAGTGCAGCAGCTGAGCACCCGACTGCTACCGCCGCCGCTCTCGGACGGACTCGCCGATAAATGAACATGTCACCTGGATATTGGAACGATATGCGAACGGTGGGCGAAGGTCCGCCTGCGACGCAGGAGGTTGCGGGTTCGATTCCCGCCTCGGAACAAATTTGTGCACGATCTGCAGAAATTTGCTTCGTTGGTCTGGGTGTTTAATATGTTTAATAAAAAATATCTATCTATGTATATGTACAATGTATTAAATACATCAGTTATCTAGTACCCATAACACAAGCTTTGAGTAGCTTACTTTGGGGCTAGATGGTGTTGTGTGGATTGTCCAGCATTCTTTATTTATTTATTTATATACAATGTGGAAATCTCCTTTTGACTTCAGGAAATTTCCTTTGTTTGCGGCAGGCGTCGCCTTCGGCCGAGTGGGCCAGCGTCGGGAGCCGGCCGCTCGCGCCTGTCGATCTGATCCCTTTATTAAATAACTCTATCAAATACTCTTGGACAACAGGCTCTCTGAATTTCTAATGATGACATCGACGGGCCCACCGCACTTTGAACTCTATCGGCGATAGTGCCGTGCCGCTTTTGGTGTGCGCTGCGCTCCGTTTAGCCGACTGAACAAAGCGAAGTAATTTATTGTAATGGCCCTTTGTTGATTCGTTCCACGCAAGTGACCGCCGGCCCTCCGAAGGGATCGCATCGGAACACTTATGGGCAAATTGTTTAAAATACAACGCGATACAATTGAATTGAGTCGAATGAGCTCGATTGTGGAAAATACTTAGTCTTTTGTCTAAAGTGAATGGTGAATGTCTAGTGGAGTGGTTCATTTTTAGCTTCTTCCACTTGTGGACAAACGATTGAAGCGAAGGAGAAATCAAATATCACTTTAATTCTTGTATCATTTTGATAATTATGTACCCATAATTTAATTTTTTTTTGACTCAGTGCGTATTTTGTAAGCCTATTGAAATAAAAAAGCAGTGAGGCAGGAAGTGAGAGCACTGGGAGCGGGGGAGGGAGGGAGGGGTTCGAGCACAGAGTCACAGCACAGCACTATAGTCACATCACGACTACTTTGTCCCACTTCTATATTGCTATCATTAGGTTAGATGTCACTCATTCTGAGTAGTAGGGGTATTACACTACACTTATTCAGGGCCCTAACTACCGGGCCCTGAATATCGTCCGGGTCCGGGTCCGTCCCTTAGGGACCCTAAATCTTATTACACCACTCTTAGTTAGGGTTAGGGTCCCTGAATACCATACCCCTTCAACCAGCCGCGCCGCGCCTCTCGCTGCGTGTCGGTCGGTGCGTCTACACTTCAATGTGTACATGAGATAAACCAATGTTTTTAGATGTATCTCCTGCGCTCTAGGTCGGACGGAACTAGACATTTTTGCTTTCTAACCACCTTTGTAATGAGTGTACAGCAACAGTGCGATCTTGTGACGTAACCGTTACATACTTCATAATGAAAAATTTAATTTTAACTATTTTGTAATTTACTTGTCTCGATTATAATATTGAACACTTTCTCGATTGTAATAATCGACTAAGTAATTTAGTCTTGTTGGCTACACTAGTAGCCCATTGGTAACTTCACGGCTCTGACGGACGGGTTCGATTGTCTATGGTCTCAAGGCTGACGCTTCTGTTCTGCGCAGGAGACGACGACAGACGCTATTTTTCTGTACCTAATAGGCGTTCTTAAATTTTGCCTCCTTATAACCTACAATATCGATTGTTCATATGGCAAATATAACGTGTGTACTTTAAAACCCCTGTTGGGTAAGTTTTGCACTGACTTTATAATGTAGGCTGTAAATTCTTGAACATTGGTACCTTTTTCACTTTTGCCATGTCATCTTTAATCTTCACCAATACGCACGGATTGGACATTTATTTCATTTTAACTTCCATTCCACTTCATTACCTATGTAGGTATGTTATAATGTTTCATGCTAAATTCATTTCTCTTTCACACTTCTTGTATTCTTGTATTATTGTAAATTTCATCTCCCGTTCTGATTGACTTCCACGGCATCATGAACACCTAGTGCTTTCGCTTTTGTGCTGCTGTGGGAGCCCGTCACCCTACGGAGACCTGGCTTTAATGCTCTGCCTACGCGCATTCCAGGGTTCAAAGTCCTTCTAAGGGCAGTCTTCTTTTCCGGCCGGATTTCAACGAGCTGCCCCCTTCTTCCCTGAGCATCCAGCCGGCGCTCGGTCTCCTTCGCCGTCGGGTCGCTGCTACACCCGCGGCGCACTAAGGGGAGTACTGAGAAAGAGAAAATAAGGAGAAGACTTTACCACCAACCAAGTAGATTCAGCTATGTGTGGTTGATTTAACGGAACTGCACTAACGCCCTTCTGGCTTTGCTAGTTTTTTCGTGTCCCCTTAATTTAATATAGCCCTTCAGGTTCACTACTGTTATTTTCTTTTCTAATTATTAAATCTGTACATGTCATATACAGAGTGTTTATTTTAAACCGGTTGTGATAAACCGGGATTTTTTAAACCGGTTTGTCACCAAACGGACACCCTCATAAACCGGGACAATCTAAACATTTATCTCTCTGTATCACAAGCTCTGCTCAGCTTGAGGATAGGATACCAGTTATCGTATGTAATCGACGATCCCGAGCAAAGTGATCGGCTACAACTAGTGCTGGAAGTCGCTGCGGTTGTGTTGTGTGCCAAACATCATGCGATACTATTAACATATAATTGAAATGGTAATGTCTGACCCGCCGCCGCCGGTGACTCACTCCTATGCTCGAACGTAACAACTCGCAAGTATACCTACCTACCTACACTACCTACTACTTTTACTACCTTTTCTTCGCGGTAAACTAACTCATTCAATTTCACGACTTTGACATTGGAGTTGTTTTGAAAAATACTTTTATGGTCGGCTGTAATTTTTTATCGTATTCTTGATAACAATCCACTGCACTACTGTAGAGGTTTGATTGGAGGCACACTTCGTTTGTGAACCACCAGCAGCCGGGAAGAGCTGAGGCGCACGGGACACCCACGGGACACCCACGGGACACGCACGGGACACCCACGGGACACCCACGGGACACGCACGGGACACCCACGGGACACGCACGGGACACACACGGGACACCCACGGGACACCCACGGGACACGCACGGGACACCCACGGGACACGCACGGGACACACACGGGACACCGGCGGCGGCGGCGGTGCATAGGGCGCGATGAGCGGACGCCACATTGTTACTAAAACACTTACTTACTTCATTACACGAATCTAAATGATACTAGTTACATCTCGAATTACTTTCGGATTACTAATTCTACTTATTTTATAATAATTGAAGGATTAACCGCTAGCTAATCCTGAGATGTTGATGTAAAAGTCGAGTTTGTCGGTAAAAGCTATATTCAACTTATATACGTAAAACTACGACTAATGATGCTGATGATAGTGAGTGCGGTTGGTATCGCTGCTAGTGATGCACTGTCTGCTGGCTGACCTAGTGACCGCTCGTTACCTCCGCGGTCACGTATGTACTAATTACTAGTTAATCGGACCTGCTGAGGCAGCTACCTAGTTTAGGGATCTAGGTGATCGATGTGTATCGAACATACTCCCGAGGGCGAGGTCTGAGATGAGGATGAGATGATGCGCTACAATTGAGGAGTTAGTAATACATCGGTGATCAATATTTCCTTAAGCTAGATGAATGTTAGGACAATTTCTGATGATGATTACTAAACTATGTTTTCTCTATTCTATAGTAGAAACTGATTGTTTGGATTGCTGCTTGCTGCTGGGTGTATGTATTGTCATGTGTAATTGTCACGTAAACTGGAGCACCGCACGGTCCCACTGCTTCCGTGCCCTAGCGCGGGCTGCCTACGCTAAATGCTCTGCTGGAGCCCCCCGCTCCCTCGGCGGGAGGCGCGGGGGTCGCGCGGCGCTGGCTCCGCAGCGCGCGCGGAAGACGCGGACGGCTCATAGGCTTCTCCTCCACAGGGAAACCAGGAACAATGCGATGACGCCTGCTGCTGTGCTATATTGTGTGCTGGTGGCGGAATCGAAGGTTGTGAGTGTCACCTCCTGCTGCGTTGCTTCTTTCATCGCTCTGATTTGCTCCCCAAGTTGCTGTAGGTTTGTCCAATCTAGACCGTAAGCTTCAGTTGTCGCGATGAACGGTAAGGTGACATTAAAGGTGCTGTATTGGAGCTATATTTATAAGTACCTAATGAATCCGATTTGAGTTGGAGCGTACTTACTTTGTTATTGATACGAATAGAGAATTACATTACGACCTTGAGCTGTGCTTAGTTTTTACAAGTGACTGAGCTTGGCTTTGCTGATTCGATGGACTCTGCTTCTACCCCAGATGTTTAGGTCTGCCAAAGCTAGTGCTTCTGTTGCTGTTTGTGAGTTATCTGCAAAGCTTTGGTCGAGTTCTCCAAACATCGTGTAGAGCTGTTTTGAGTCGCATCGGGATTTCGATCGCTCGCTAAAATGCTGATTGAGCGACAGCTGATTGTAGTACATACTGTAATCATGTCATAATCAAAAAAATATAGTTATATATATTATTTCTGTAACCAGTTTACAATCTTATAACACATTGTGGAGGCCCTCATTTAAGTATAAAACTTGTGTTAGAGGGACTCGCTCTTCTATAACAAATGTTACAGATTATTTTCAAAATTAATGTAACAAAGATTTAAAAAAAGAAAGTTAAGTAATTATAATCTAAAAAGTTCTATCTAATACGAGCATTATAATATAATGTTAACATATAATTAATAACTAATGTCTAATTCTAATCTATTGTCTAATTTAGTTATACAATAATAAAGAGGTGAAGTGATCTACATGTATGTATTTGATACATAAGTAATGTCTTGAGTCCCATGATGTCACCAGTCTCCTAAGAGCCCGGGCAACATGGGACCCAGACTAATTATTATGTAAAATTATATACCTAGTCATTTTATTGTGTATTCATGAAATATTGATTGTGTGCGGGTATATTGTGTAAAATCATAATTTTGAAAATAAGTGTTCTTCTAAACAAACCGTTCTTAATATATTTACATGTACCTTATGTATAAGATAGGATTGGTGTAACTATTATCTCAGGTCCCCTGAGGTCACCAGTCTCAGAGTTAAGAGTCTTGGCAACGGGGGACCCAGATTAATTAAGATTGGACTTTCATCAGTGCTTCCGTCTCTTCATAACTTTTAGTTAGTAACCATTTTGTGATAACTTTTTTACTCTCATATTATGACTTAAGGGGATATATATTTAAGTTTTTATTTATAGAATTATAGAGATAAGCAGATTGTGTTATATACTGTCTTTGAGCAAAGCTTGTCTTACAAGATCGAGACTCTACTTTATAATTTCTCCTTCTGTTCAAATTATTTAAAGGGTTGTAGGTTACGGATTTATGCAGTCTCAAAATTGCGTGGAGCATATAAAGCTTGCTGACGGATAGAAGTTCAACACTAGAATAGTGTGTGTTGTAGAAAACCTATAATAATATGGCTTAAAGAACATGACCTTGAGCAAGGCTCGCTGGGCTCTTTCTATTTCCAAAAACCATTACTATCATTTGACCATAAAGTTACTAACATTGGCATGTCACTTACTTATAAATACATTTGGTAAATCTTATATTTAGGAAACAAATATAACCCTCCAAAATTAGCAATATAAAAACATTGGACTCACCTAGCCCTAAAAACTTTGGAACAACCTTAAAGATAGGTACTCAATATCGTTTCGTCCCGGCGGCGGCGGCGGCGGCGGCGGCGGCGGCGGCGGCGGCGGCCCGTGGAAAGTTTGTGCGCGCAAGGTTTCATGGAAGTCCCATTCCTCAATGGAAAACACAATAAATACAGTCATGATGATTTGATTGATGCGGTCGCGCCCACTGAGCTGCATTGTATACCTAAGATACAATATATATTGATATTAATATTATTAAATAGAATATATTAATATTATTCTATTTTTTAATATTTATTGATATTATTATATATTATAAATTGGATATCTAAGATGGCTCTCCCCTCCCCCCTTTGTAGGTAGTCCCTACTTCTGAAGTCGGTACTTTTCACCGTTTTGACGGACAGCACTATTGAAATGTCTCCCACACACAGAGCGGCACTGCGGCACCAAGTAAATAAATAATGCTGCACAGTTCACAGTGTATAGAGGTATATGTATATGTATTTGCGTGTCCTCAAAAAACCTAACATTATAAATTAGTTGCCCTGACAAACTTCGATCATAAATTATCGGCAATTAGTTTTAATGTAAGGTATCTAGCCTATACCTGCCAGTGCCAGTCTAAATAAATCTGGTTACGCTCAAATAATAATGTATTCTTGTGCGGTTTGGAAAACATTGACATTTGCCATTAGCGAGTAGGTACGTTCGAGGCTCATTTGCGAATGCCATGAGTGCTAACTACTCACCTACGGGCCGTGTGCGGGGCGAGGGGGCATGTGACGTTGCAGGAGACGCGAGGCGGGGGCGGGGGGCATGTGACGTTGCAGGAGACGCGAGGCGGGGGCGGGGGGCATGTGACGTTGCAGGAGACGCGAGGCGGGGGCGGGGGGCATGTGACGTTGCAGGAGACGCGAGGCGGGGGCGGGGGGCATGTGACGTTGCAGGAGACGCGAGGCGGGGGCGGGGGGATCGAACCCGCAACCTCCTGCGTTGCAGGCGGACCTTCGCCAACCGCGCCACTTCAGTCGTCGACTTAATACAATACATAGGTAGGTAGTTTTTTTACTATGAACATACATAGAAAACAGACTCAGAACCCCGGATCAAACATTTGTAGATCGTACGAACGTTTGTCCGAGGCGGGAATACAGCGGGCGACCTCCTGCGTCGCAGGCGCACTCACAATGTCCTGGGGGGCGCTGACAAGAGCACTGGCGGGGCCGCGCCCTGCGGGGACCAGCCGCCGGCTGCGGGCGGCTGCGGGCGGCTGCGGCCGGCTGCGGGAGGCTGCGGGCGGCTGCGGGCGGCTGCGGGCGGCTGGAGAGACGGCTCGCTGGTCTCGCACGCTCTCAACATTGTAGTGCGTTGGTGGTCTCCCGCCCTCGCTGCCGTCATTAGACACGACTCCGCTGAGCGCTGTCGCCGGCCGGCAGCCATGGCGCGCCTCGAGCCCGCGACGTGGGCCTCCATTGTGCGCGCACTTTCGCTTTCGACGGCGTCGGCGATTCGCTATCCTATCACTAACAATAGGTACCTACTAGAATGCACCGCATTCAGCCGTTCAATAGTGTGCCACGGCGCGGGCGAGCGCTGGACCAATAACTATGGGGTTACATCTATCCACTCGTGATTTGAGATGGAGTTTAGTTGCGTGTGCGGCCTGGTGATGTACCCGCGTGAGTGGGAGAGAGATGTGCGGAGGTACTGTGTGTGCGACGGAGAGCATCGTCCGAGAGAGAAGCCGGCGGAGAGTGAGAGGAGAGTGTGCGCCGGTCTCTCGGCCCGCAGATGGAACACCGCTGCACCGCACATGGACGGCAGTGGCCACGGGTGATATGATATCATACTGTACCTACCTACTTCATACAAAGTGAGTATACTAATGGATGTACTCAGTACTGGCTGCACGAGCGAGTACTCTAGTAACATTCATAAACATTGTTAAGTATATGTACTAGAATTTGTGTTAGAAACATTAAGTACATTTTTATTTGTCAACTATAAAATTGACGGGAACATAAACTAGAATATCTCCAATAAAAGGTCTGCGAACATTGTGTGGACCCCGGCGCAGTTGCCGCTTCGCCGGCGCAGTCCGCGCAACCAACCAACAAAGGACAAAGCAGCAGCACTCGAGTCTCAACCCCGCGCTCCCTGCGCTCCCCGCGAGTACAGGGTGGCTCGTAAAAGTCGCTCCCATCTATTTCGCAGTCGTAAAAACGTCACGTAAATTTTTCGTCACAAATGCTGCTCATTGTGTGCGGCGCAGATAGGGCCGCGCCCCGCCGGGTCGCGCCGGGCCGCCGGGTCGCCGCAGGGGTGACAAGGGGCGAGGACGTGGCTCTCATTCGTCTCATGTTGCATGCAGCACGGCTGCACCACAAGTCCTCACCCTCGCCTCCACGTCACGTGACACTCCAGTAACAGCGGACCGACTCCGCCACGAGTCTTCTCCCGACTCCGCCCGACATTGTTTTAAAAATACTTTTCTTTGTTCTTAAATAACTTACTTAGACCCTATTCGGTTGGTTAATTATACTCGTTCGATATAAATAAGTGTGTAAAAAAATGTTTTGAGCTGCTCAATCCTATCTCTGTAGGAGGAGAGAGTTAAATTAAAACAAACAGTGTTGTTACACGCACGCACGCAGCCCTACTCGCACCTCACGAGCCACGAGCCTTCGCTCCGGCGCCATGTTGTTTAGGAGTTATGACAGTTTTGGACAATGGTACGGAAATCGAGGAGCAACTTATGTCTTCCCGTGTGTTACGTACGCGTCATTAGCCCCCGCGCCCCGTGAGGTCGCGCGCACCCGCTGTGTGAGGACTAATACATAGATTAACTATAAGTATCTCTTAACTTAACTACATCACTACACGTAGATGGATTCCCGATATAGTAAAAAATATTAATAAACCTTTTGTTAAAACTGTAACTACCTAATATGCAGTCTGTGTGGCTTTTCAGGGAATAGATTTAATTACATCTCTAATACCTACGCTCTCTAGCTGCTACTACTTGATGCTTCTGATCTTGACCGAGACGTAGCGCTGCCGCCGGTGCAGAGCGAGAGGGAGCGCTCGGGGCTCGCCCACCCGCGCTGACCTCTCGCTGTCTTCAGGGATCGTCTAGATACTACAGCGGTAGCGGGTCACCGCAAACTGGGCGATGCCTCCTTCGAAAGGCCAACATAACTTGAGCTTTAAGCTCTTGCGACTTTCTCGGTAGTACCGATCATAACTTTCTGGAGCTTCCTCCCAGAGAATGTTGAGCTGCGTGCTGGAGGCGCCCGCTCGGCTCCGAGGGCCTTTCAGTGCTGGATGACGTACCCCGTGTCCAAAACGTCGTGAGCCCTGTTTGAAGGCCATGCAAGTTTCATTTTCCTTTGTTCTTGTGTTACTGACAAACGTTACTTGGCTGGTTGCATCGGTCACACTTGGAGGTCAGCTCAGATACAACGCGACATTATTTTCATTGTTCAGATTTGTTCATCAAACATAATATGTAGGTACTTATACCTACATATTATGTTTGATGAACAAATCTCGTTTTATGATAAAAAATAAGTATAGCCTCTTTTTTAGACTGCCCCAGTAGCGTCCCAAACTACCCCCCAAGGGTGGTAGTTATGGACATTGTCAGTGCATTACTAAAATGAAAATTTTGCATAGTCTACTTCATAAACATGTTTATTTTATTATTGTTTTGTAAAGGTAAAATACAAATATAGGTTTTACCGCATAAAATACAAAAATTTTAAAAACTAAAAAATCTACGACCTATTCTTTAAAAAGTGTCCTAATGTGCCTCCTTCTCCCCTAATTATTGTACCTACTTAAATAAAATAAAATTAATAAGTGTCTCAATCAATCCTACTAAATATTATAAACGCGAAAGTTTGTAAGTACCGATTGATGGATGGATGATTGTTACTCTTTCGCGCAAAAAATACTGAACGGATATGGATGAAATTTGGCGCAGAGATAGATTAATAATCTGAGGGAAAAACACATACCGGCTATATTTTATCCCGGGATTTCAACAGGAACGGGAATTACCGCGCGTGAAACTACGAGGCGCTGCTAGTCAATAATAACCTTCCTCTTGAATCATCAAAATCCGTTGCGTAGTTTTAAAGCTTAAAGCATACAAAGGGACATAGGGATATAGGGGCAGAGAAAGCGACTTTGTTTATCCTATGTAGGTATGTAGTGAGTAGTGAGTGATAGGTAGGTATGGGTGGTATAGGTATAGGTATGTTTGTAGCACATAATATGGGACGGCGAGCCGGCAACGCCGCGCCCGAATGAGGGCGCACGCACCACGAGCGCGCGCGAGCGAGACCGAACATCGCGTCCTCTCGCCACGCGCCTCGCTCGCGCCGCGCCAGTCGGCGGCGAGCCGCGAGCCGAACGCCTCAGAATTATCGTTCGTCGCGACTGGCGCGACCCATCCAGAACATTCTACGCATCCCCGATTTACAGGTAAAATGTTTACTAAATCTTATATACTTGTTAACCTTCTACGTTTGCGGCGAGGAGGTGCGAATGCGAGGCGAGCACTCGGTTCAAAGAATGAAAGCCGTTTGCAAATGTTTATCGACGTTGAGTCGTGAGGCAGCGAGCTGAGGATGGGGCGCGGGGCGCGGCGGGGGCGATCGCGAGGGATCGCGAGCGAGGTGCCGCTTTATTTTATTTTACCTATATTTTAGTAATTTCTTCATAACTTTGAACGAAGCAGAAGAGTGGGAGAGTAGAAGTAGGTACCAAGAGGTAGTTTCACTGCACAGAGGGCTGTACTTCCAATGATGTATGTTTCCTCTACCGCCCCAGTAAAGCCGACTGAGTGCAGCGACTAGTGCCCGCCGCCGGTTTGAGGTCTGCGCCTCGCTACACGCTGCGGCTGCCGTCCGACATTACATTTTACCGAGTGTGTCTATAATCGTGGAAATTATTTCACGCACCTTTTACAAAAATTACCTAAGAGATCTATGAAGTTAAATCTTGCATGTTAAACACACAT
Organism: Eupithecia centaureata; assembly: GCA_944547425.1. NCBI lineage: Eukaryota > Metazoa > Arthropoda > Insecta > Lepidoptera > Geometridae > Eupithecia > Eupithecia centaureata. Next base: position 14,408,790 of record OX155692.1, on the reverse strand, counting down.
AGGTACCTACCTACCTCCCTAGTAAATTAACTCATAGGGAAATAATAAAAAACGACCGAAAAAAACAAAACTTGACGACTGTTATTATAAGATACCTACCGTTTGAGCGGTATGATTTTAAGTACCTACTTAAGGGTGATTCTCCGAAAATTCGTTTTTTGACTGACTTCTGGGGCACATTTTTTTTTTGTTGAAATTGCACATAATGATTGTATATTCTAAATGAAGATTTAATTTTAATATTTTTGGTAGTGAAGGGAACTTTATTGGCCTTATGGTTGCGAAGTTATTCAATTTTAAAAATATGGTGTCCACGGAAATCATTGTTTACATCACCGACAACAAATATGAGTTGGTTTATCAATAAAAATATGTGTTTCTGGTAGTATGTAGATTACTAAGTTTCTTCAAACTAAGGAAAAATTATTTGACGTTTGTAGTTTCAATCAGTTTTTACAAAAACACCTTTAAATCATTACTGTAAACATTTAGTTTTTAATTAGTTTATTAAATCACATAGGTTATATTTTATAAGTACTAGGTATTTCACAATTATTTATATCCTGTAAGACGTAGATTCAGGTTCTATAGTATATTAATGAAATTGGAACTAAGGCAATAGTTTACATCTAAATCTTGAACATCGAGTTCACACAAGTTTATAATCAGTAATGTTGTTAGGTTCTAAAGATGAAATTATAAATCAACTATGTACTAATCAAAAAAGGCTTATCTTATCCCTCTCTTTTTCTTCTACTTAGAGAAATAGGCGTATAATATTGAGTAAACCTTGCAGAAGTTATTTTGAATGAGATCAAAGTAATTTATTAACAAAAATCACAATAACAATGTTTATCTTTGTATTAAAAATATTAATTAATTAATAATAAATTATTAATTTTGCATCTATTATAAAGTTTTATCCTAAAAAAACATTATAGAAACATTAAAAAATCATTATTGAGATGTTAATCAACCCGCAAAATCCACGGAAAACACGGAAATCAGAACTACGGAAATCAAAAATAAATACAAAATCCTAGAAAATTTATTAATTGGCTGGTTTATTTTACATTAAAATATGTAGTCAAAATTGGGAACACAAAAGGCATTAATTATTACAATCATTAAAACAATTGGATTAGTATAAACAAATTTGTAGTCTACTTGGTAATCAAAACTTCTAGATACCAAGCCGCGGAAAGTGATTACGTACCGAAATAACAGAGTGACGAGACATACACACGTGTTGTACGCACCACTGATGGGGCGTGATTGATAGTTTATTTCGATCTAACAACTATTATATAAAGTGATCCAAGAGGAAGGTTTATACGTACCTTATTTTTTCTGATTACATTGTTTTATTTAATAAGCACTTACCCTTCGACGCCCTAAGAATACACATTACGCCTTCTTTCAGTGGGTGTCGTAGACGTCGAGTAATGGAATATGGCCATACACGCTACGGTCTACCGGAGAGGTAATCTGTGCAGGTATGCCTACGCAGGTCAACCGAACAATGGTAGCGTGTATGGGGACGTTCCGGTGTATCGGAGAAACCGTACGATGTCACTCGAAAGAATCGATTTTCGATCTTGCGCCGGTCGCCTGCGTAGGTGCAAAAACCTGCACAGGTCTATCCCCACACTCATTCCGGTCTACCTGCGCAGGCATACCTGCACAGATTACCTCTCCGGTAGACCGTAGCGTGAATGGCCTCCATTAGACATCACTGTCAGAAACCCGTCTACAGTACTTATAGTAGGCTAATTATACATAATAATATGTTGTTTCTTCAATATAGTATTTCATTAGAAAATTTCCAAAAAATATGAGCTCACTGTATCTACTCTGCTAATTGTAGTAAGTATTTTCAAAGTAGTTTCTCTATTCAAAACATGCATCAAAGTTAAAATTGCGCTCAATAAAATAAATAATTTGCCAAATACTTAGGTAAGTACTGAAAAATTGCAGACCCGAACAAAATATATAAGGTCGCTCAAATTTAGTGAAGCTTCTCGTAAATTAAATTAATGTTTGTAAGTTATTCCACTGTTCGGTTGTCTCGTCCCTCCCAGTCTCAGAGCTCACTCAGTAAACTGTAACAAAAATTTATTATTATCAGTCACTTCAAACTTTAATTTACAGTCGCTCTTTTAAAACTACCCATTAATAATGAATGACGGACCTACCGGTATTTTTACAATATTTCAATCAAGCTGTTTTTATATGTTTAGTGCATGTATGTAGTACCGGTGTGCACTACACTAGGTACATGTGTGTGTGTAGGGTCACATGTCCCGGTAGTGGGTGCAGGGTAAAGTGGTCCATATTGCAGGGGCACAATGTCGGAGATGGAGTGGTCGTCGAACGCGGTGCGCGTGCTCATGGCGCAGTACGAGCGGCGGCCCGAGCTGTGGGACCGGCGGCACGACCTGTACCGCACCACCACCGCCAAGTACAAGGCCTGGCTCGCCATCGGTACTGCCTCTCTCTACTACCGACACGCATTCACTTACACACACCTACCTACTGCCCACAAGTACAAGGCCTGGCTCGCCATCGGTACCGCCTCTCTCTACTACCGCCCGTTTGAAAAGCAAAGGAGACGAGACGAGTCACACTATCAATTCTCAACAACACGGCCGGCAGTTTTCTGCTTCCCAAAGTAAAGAACACACTAGTGGGTCGTAGCTGAGACTCTAGATTTATATTACTTTTTGAATATTCTGTTTTTCCATGTCCCAGCTTCTAACATGTTTGTATAAGTGTACGATAAAATGTAGCCACTTTGATTTACGACATGCCTGCCGCCTGCCATGCTGCATGGGACTGACCTCCCGAGCGGTTTCAGCGAAGATCTTCTCGTGCAACGTGACGGAGCTGCGCAAGAAGTTCAACTCGCTGATGGCGTCCTACCGGCGCGAGCGCTCCAAGGTGAAGGAAGGGGGGCGCTCTACCTGGTTCCTCTACCCCCACATGGCCTTCCTGCCTGGCTACCTGCGCAACCCGCCGCCCCCCCCGCTCCTCGCCGTGCTCGACACCAAGACAGTAAGCTATCACAGCCCGCTCCTTATTGCCACAGCATACGTGACTCAATCATTTAGCTAGCTGAAGTGGCACTGGACCGGCCATATCTCGCGAAGAACGGGGTAAGCCTGTTCTTGGGTGGAAAATGCGACTTGGCAAACGTAGTGTAGGACGCCCTCCGGCCGCTTCGGCTGCGACAGACTGCTGGCACATGCTGGATGCGTCAAGCTGAAGACAAGGCGCATGGCGCTCATTCGTGGAGGCCTATGTCCTGCTGTGGACTAATATAGGCTGATGATGATGATGATACGTGACTCGCGTCCTGTTCGCCCCTCTCCATGATATATGTTAGCAGCAGTCAACCGTCCTTGTAACAATGACTCCATCAGCAGTCAGAGTCTGGGACCTTGGAGAGAGTCATAAAGAACGAAAGGTTCATAATTGGGTAATTCTCCCAGGGTTCAAAAATACATGTCCGGCTCCAAAAATCATACAAAAATATCCCTAGCCCTTTGATTTTTTTTATGATAGTAGATTAGACAAAGATAATAGGGAAGGCCTTTTTTAGTTTTTTAATATTTTAATTTTAAATAAGTAAAAATAAATAAAATCCTTGGAAATACTGACTTCCGTGAAGCGTCCGGACCTCATGTTCCTGTGTTAATAAATTTTTATATAATTTCCTAAAAACACTAGTACTAATTTACACAGGTTCACAATAATCCAGATAGTTACTTGCTTATTTGACGCTATTACTACGCAAAACTAAGCTTTAGTTGACAAGTTACAACGAAATAGCTTCGCGTCCGTCGTTTAGCTCTGATTCCCCTGGTGCGCCCTAATTCATTCATAATTATTGTACTTTAATATCTGCGTAAATAGTTGTTAGATCGAGAGAAACTATGAGTCACGCCCAATTAGTGGTGTGTACAACAAGTGTGTGTCTCCACGTCACTCTGTTATTTCTGTACGTAACCATTTTCTTTGGCTTGGTATCTAGAAATTCTGATTACCATGTTGACGATAAATTTGTTCATACTAATCCTATTGTTTTAATGATTGTAATAATTTGTGCCTTCTGTGTTCCTAATTTCGACTGCATATTTCAATGCAAAATAAACCAGCAAATTAAGAACATTTCTAGGATTTTGTAATTATTTTTGATTTCCGTGGTTCTGATTTCCGTGTTTTCCGTGGATTTTGCGGGTTGATTAACATCTCAATAATAATTTTTTAATGTTTTTATAATGTTTTTTTAGGATAAAAGTTTATAATAAATATGAAATGAATAATTATAATATTTTTAATACAAAGATAAACATTATTAGTGTGATTTTTGTTAAAAAGTTACTTTAATCTCATTAAAAAAATAACTTCTGCAAGGTTTACTCAATATTATACGCCTATTTCTCTAAGTAAAAGAAAAAACTATTGCCTTAGTTCCAATTATATACTATAGAACATAAATCTACGTCTTACAGGATATAAATAATATAAGAAAAACCTAGTACTTATAAAATAACCTATGTGATTTAATAAACTGATTAAAAACAAAATGTTTACAGTAATGATTTAAAGGTGTTATTGTAAAAACTGATTGAAACTACAAACGTCAAATAATTTTTCCTTAGTTTTAAGAATCTTAATAATCTACTTACTACCGAAAACACATAATTTTATTGCTATACCAACTCATATTTGATTTTGGTGATATAAATTCTGATTTCCGTGGACACTATATATTTAAAATTGAATAACTTCGTAACCATAAAGCAAATAAAGTTCCCTTCACTACCAAAAAATTTAAAATTAAATCTTCATTTAGATTATACCATCATTAGTTATGTGCAAATTCAACAAAATAAAATGTGCCACAGAAGTCAGACAAAAAACGAGTTTTCGTAGAATCACCCAATTACACTTTATATAATACTAGTTGCGCCCCGTGGCTTCGCCCGCGTGAAAACGTAATTATCAAATTTTAGAGATGCATTATTGCACGCGTATTAAGGATAGTTTTGTAAAGATGAAAAAAATAAGTGTTTGATTATTAACTTTGCAGTTTGTTCATGCCGAGTTAAGAACGAATCAAACTGAGTAATAATAATTTTCAATAACTACTTACAAACTTTACCACCCTATTTAACCCCCTCAAAGGATAAAATTTCCAAATTTTAATATCCTATCTGTTATTCTAAGTCCTAAACTATCTACACACAATGTATGTGTCGATAGTTTTGTTTCATTTAAATAAAAGTAGGTACCTAGTTACGGAGATTACTACTTTTATGAAACATTCACATAGAGAGAAAAGCCCGAGAACAACGCGAGAACTTGAGAAGAATACGCGAATCGCTTCCACATTCACGTTTCTCGCGTTCTCGCGAAGTTCTCGTGTGAATGTGGAGCGCCCATAATAGTAAAAAGTAAGATAAGATAATATAGTAAGATAAAAAATACACGTTAGAACAACTTATGAAATATTATGGTAAGTATTTATACGTATTTTAATGTAAGGAATATTCCGTAACCGAAACAAAAACAGAATTGAACGATTTGTTTTCGCTGAATCCAACAAGGTCGTCTCTTATCGCGCTGGCTAGGTACAGTAGGTACGCTGTAGTGCCTACTGTACGTACCTACAGTGGGACGCGGGGCGCTATCAGTACCGCTACCGCCGCAACAACAACACGCCGCTCACTCCAACATTGTTGCTTTACCTTACCACTCAATAAAGGTCTACTGATCACTAAGTGTCACATCGGTCTGTCTGTCTGTCCCAATGTACCTATGCTTAGCTTTAAAACTACGCAATAGATTTTGATGCGGAAATGCGGTTACCTTGCGCGGGCGAGCCTGCAGGGGCACACTAGTTTGGGGACCTTGTACAGTGTTTATTATTATTTTATCTGTGCCTACGAGCGTGTGCACCGGCGCTGTGGAGGCGATCTAACGCGCGGTCGTGTCGGTGCAGGAGCCGGATGCGGAGGAGTCGGCGGAGGAGGAGGAGGAGGAGGCGCTAGGCCGGTACGAGACGGAGTCGGAGCGCGAGGCGGAGGCGCGCGCCGACCCGCTGCAGCCCCCGCCCCCGCCGCCCCCGCCCCCGCCCCTCGCACTCTACAAGGTACGCTCCTCTGCTCCACCTGAACCTATCGTACTAGTCCCAGTGCTCCTGCGGCAGTTTCCATCTACGAGGATCTCAACACAGGACTCGACTCAAACCTGACCGATCATAATGTCACGACCACATCCGCAGCCTGCACTAGTGCACTGCTGGACGGAGGCCTGCTCCGCGGAGCGCCGGCGGCTCCGGGCCTCGGGCCGGCCTGAGCATGCAGCGGACTGTAAGACTCGATCGGTCGTCTTCGCGCAGTCCACGAGCTGAATCGAGACCCGTTTATGCGCTGCGATCATCCCGGCAGAATACGAAAGGCATTTAAACAATTTGATGATATTTATTTCCGTTCTCCAAGGATCATCGAGCGGGCTGCAGCAGGAGGCGCCTCGCGAGGAGGCCGAGCCGGGAGCGGGGCGGGGGGGAGGCGAGGCGGGCGGAGGTGGAGACGCGGCTGCGGCGGGTGGAGGCGGCGGTGCGGGGCGCGGCGCGGCGCGACGACTGCGGCTCGTACGGCGAGTACATCGCGGCCACGCTGCGCAAGCACGACCACAAGACGCGCAGCCTCATCAAGCAAGCCATCAACAACATCCTCTTCGAGCAGGAGATGAACCAGTGCGGCGGCGAGGAGGGGCTCACCGAGGTGCCGGAGGAGGAGGGGCTGGAGGAGGAGGACGAGTGACGCGGGCAGTGGAGCCGCGGAGCGCCCGGCAGGCCGCTCACTGTGGACTCACTGCTGTGTGTCAGGCACCACACACACACACACACACACACATGTGGACTGATTATTGTAATTGTAAACAAATGTGTGGAACGTCTTCAGCTGTAATGAAAGGGGAGAGGGGGGAGAGGAAGCCCACCTCTTAGCACAGTGGGGATCCTCTGAGCTCAGAACGAGATAACTGTACATTTCATTATGGTTTCAAGAAAAGCACTCAAAAAAAAAATTATCTACAAGTAATTATCATAGCGTTAATTGATTTTCTGTCCACTTCAATCGCTTGTCCACTTGTAGAAAAGAGAAAAAGAAACCACGAGCATGATAAAGTTTTTTAAACTTACGCGATCAGAACACATTATTATAAATATTTATGTACGGGTATTTATCGCGTTTATTTACCTATTACACGAGCATGATAGTCAGATAGTCATTTTATTGGTAAAATTATTTACAAGTCATTTCACATTATATTTAGTACATATTAACAGATAAATTTATAAATAATATATAAATAATGATAAAATGTACCTTATATAAAAAATAATAATAATTAATTAATGTTCATTACATTACAATGTAAAATAATAAATTAAAATAAAATAAAAATGATTAATCACAACTTTTTTTCCATAAAATCCTCAACCTTACAGTACGCCCTCTCAATGAGCCATACCTTTAGTCGATTTTTGAATGAATACAAGCTGGGTGCAGTGACAACATACTCCGGTAGACGGTTATAGACAGCAGGTCCAAGCACGTGAGTGAGCCTATCCGATTTCGACAACCTGTGCTCCACTGAGGCGAGTTTGTCAGCTCCGCGAGTGTTGTAACGGTGGGCGTGACCGTCACCACGCGTTGCGAACGCTCCATGATTTGTTCTTACGTACATTGCAACCTGGAAGATGACGATACCAGGCAGCGTAAGTATTCCCAAGGAGGTGAACAGCGCTGTTGCCGGTGTGTCCCACGCCACTCCCGCAACGGCTCTCACAGCACGTTTCTGCATGCGAAACGCGCGCTCCCTGTCGGCAGCGCGCCCCCACAGTTCAGCTCCGTACTGTAAGAGCGAATGCACCGTTGCGAGGTAGCATGTGCGAACAACATCAGATGAGACTACGCGGCCCAGTCTACGCAACGCATAGCAAGCACTACCCAGTCTCGCACACAGAGTGTCGATATGTGAGTTCCAAGTCAGGCCTCGGTCGATTTTGAAACCCAAGAAAGTGATGGTCTGGACTTGCTTTATGTTTATGGAATCTATCGATACAGATAGGCTCCTCACCCGCCGCCCCGAGATGGAGAAATGTATGAAGTGGGTTTTCTTGAGGTTCAGGACGAGTCCATTCCACTCAAACCACTGTGCAACCTGCCAGGCAGCCTCGTTGAGCCGCTGCTCGAGTCGATCGAGAGACGGAGCACGCACAACCACGGCCACGTCATCCGCGTACATAAACACATCGCCCGCCGTCACGTAAGGCCCCTTTCTTGATTTATTTTATTTCTGTGTCCACGGAGACATACTGCGTCTTAGCGTCTGTCATTGTCAAATTGGAGTTGACAGTCCAAAGTGACGTCTGTCTATTCTACTGTCAAGTCGCGTTGTCATTTCGAGTCACTTCCTTCTTTACGACGATCCTCGCTGGTCGAGATTCCTACATAATCCTTGAATCCTCGTGATACCTCTTCAGCTGGTACGTATTCTGGCCATCAGCCTGTGCGTGGTTTCGCCAGCGGTCTGCCTAACCGTCCGTTGTTTCTGTCAAACTCCAGGATCCTGCATTCAGACTCCCAGGGTTACCTCGTGGCATCCGTAGTACCTTGGTTGAAGTTGCCTGCCCGCGTGATTACGCAAGAGGCCGTGTCGTCTTCTTCCTACGATTTGGGGCGTCCGATCTCGATCAGGTATATTTCTATATAAATTTCTCAGCGCCACGTGTCGCTAGAGATAGTGCTCGTTCTGTCTATAATGTATCTATTTTGTCCTACAGCTATCTGGCTGCAGGATCCAGCTGGAGGGAGTGAAATCTTTGTTTGTGCTGTCCCTGGAGTGTGGTCGGAGAGAGACCGCTCGGAGGCTGTTCGGTGCGGTTCAGTGCAAGCCCCTTCCTTTGTGCTCGCCTGACCTTTGGACCGACAGCGTTAGCTTACTGGTAACACGGCTGGACCCTAGTCCCCGTGTCTCAATTATTACTTGTGCTGTGACCCAAAACTAACCTCACTCTGGAACCATCCGGAACCCTCTGTTACTTACTCCACTCGCTGAACATCATCCGTGCTATAAATTAAATAACTGTAGATTACTTCATTATCTGGTTGCTAAGAAGTTGAATGTAGGCTACCTCCCCCTGTTATTTTTACTCTAAGCTCTACCGCTGATACTAATTTTACTTTACCCTAAGGCGCCCAACATTACCATACTTTCCTCATGTAAAATTTAAATAAAACTATATGTTTATATTGTAACTCTAAAACTTTTATTTGTATACCAACCTCTCCACAACTATAGGTCCTTCCTCCTCCTTCTTCCTCCTTCCTTCCTCCACCTCTCATTTTTAAAGCGTTATAACGTGCTCGGGCAGGTCGTTCAGGAGCAGAGAGAAGAGGATGTTCGAGACGGAGGAGCCCTGCGCGACGCCCATCACAGTTCCGAGAGCGTCGGACCTGGTCTCGCCGCCGTCCCCCACCACTATCTGACTGCGGTCCTGCAGGAGATCTGTGAGCAGCGAGTGTGCCTGGCCGCTAATGCCGTAGTGCTGGAGCTTGTGAGAGAGAGCGCGGTGGTCTGCGACATCAAATGCTTTTGATAGGTCGCAGCACAAGACTGCGACCTGCTGCTTCTGCTCACAAGCCTCCAGCACGCGACGGAGGACCTCGCGAGTGAGCGCCGTTGTCGAGCGCCCGGCGCGATACGCGTACTGTCGATCTGAAATGGCGGCTGTCAGCGTGAGGTGTTCGGTCAGGCGTGTACATAACCCGTTCTCGAGGACTTTCGCGATGGCAGGAATAATAGAGACTGGTCGGTATCCATCTATCTCTTCTCGCTTACCTTTACCTTTAAACAAAGGTGATATTTTGCTGAGTTTAAGGGTTTTCGGATACGTTCCAGTCTCTATGCAACGATTAAATAGAGTGGCAAGACACGGGGCCAATGGTGCCGCGGCGACGTTCAGCAGTTCCATAGAGATATCATAGATATCTCTAGTGGGCTTTCGAGGTATGCGTGATGTTATAATCCGGAAGACTTCAGATGCGGTGAACCTGGCCAGTCTGAGCGAGCGGTCGGCGGGCGGGCGCGAGGCTCCCAGGGCCGCGCTGACCAGCGCGAGCTGCGCCGTGGGCGCGCCGCACGCAGCCGCCGCGCCCACGAACCTTTCGTTCATAGCATCTGCGGCCTCCTTCCGAGACTGAAAACTTTTACCAGTGGCGTCTTTAGTAACGTCTGTGAAACTAGCTGTGGCACCGGTCTTAACTCCTCTCTCAGTATTCACAACGCACCATATGGCTTTATGGGAATTTGAGCTGTTACAAATAAAATTATTATAGTACATGTACTTTTGGTTTTTTATAGAGTTATCATATTGAATTGTTAGGGTTTTGATATACGGATTTAATTGCTTATCCGGGTATTTTTCATTTAGTTCGATTATATCAAAAAGTATTTTTTTAAGTCCCACTAGATCATCTGTGACCCAGGAGTGTTTTCTAATACTTCTTCTTTTAACTGGGAAACACACTTGATATTTATTTGCCAGTACATTATAGATAGACTTTGTTAAACCGTCTACAGACCGCAAGTTTTTATTAAAAATTTCTTCCCAGTCAATACTAAAAATGGCCTCTTGGAAAGCCATACGGTTTGAGTGCGAGTACTGCCTAGACAACCGGGAATGCATCGTTACCCTACACGGAAAAAACGTAACGGTTACAATTAAATAACTTATTGCTATTTACAACAAAGTCGCCGGGCTCGGAGGGAGCCTGCAAAGTTCATTGCTAATGCTACACAAGCCATCTTTGCTAATATAAATTGGTAAAATTAATCCAAAAAGATGGTTAAAATTTAATAACTTGGGCTGGGTAGCTTCCAACCTTTAAAATTGTCGATTTTAACAAATCAACTTTGTAAACGCTGCTATTGAACGTTTGTATGTTTAACAAAGACTTTGTCAATCTAGTTAGGCTACAGGTATACTTAGCAAAGTTACTCGGTGGTTTTTAACCGTGTTCAGTGGGTAAGCTACAACCAATCTACATCTAGTCCATTTAAATTAGTACATTTAGCAATGTCCTTTGTTGTACCTAAGCGGGTTTACTGGGTTATCTATAACCAAGTTGCATTTTTACTTCTAGCCCACTTGAATTGGTATATTTAGCAATGTTATTAGTTGTTCCGTAGCGGGTTTATTGGGTTAATACTGCTAAATACTTATGTGCAGGTACCTACTATTTCCAATTGACCACAATACAAGCTACAGATTTAAAGTTCGAACTTGCGTTGTACTAAAAGCAGCTTTCAGTAGATACAACACAAGTTCAAACTTACAATATCTATAGCTTATTAATATTGCTGTCACTTGGAAATAGAAGGTACCTGCACATAAGTATTTAGCAGTATTAACCCAATAAACCCGTTACGGAACAACTAATAACATTGCTAAATATACCAATTCAAGTGAGCTAGAAGTAAAAGTGACACATCATTCTGAAGCTCTACCTAACTAGAAACATTAAGATCACTATTAAAAAAAAGACCATGTTTTATTTGTACATGTTTATAATCCAACGTTTACAGAATATTTCATATTGTATAAAATAATAACGTTTTATCAGCATTTAAACGCTCTTCAACCAAACAACTACATATTTAATAATAACTTTCGTCATAACCTATTGTCTCCAACAAATTTCCAGAAAAACAAAATCACTTCACTTTAAACACCACCACATAAATACACTGGCCTGCAAAGCTACCATAGCCAGGAATAGCGTGCGAGGCGGCTGGGAGCTGGGGGCCTTTTTTGGCTTTACTGGTCATTGGGCATAGCCCATAATCCCCACGCTGCTGGGCATGCGGGTTGGGGATCGCTGTTTGGTGGTGGGTTTGTATTGCAAAGTCGCTGCTGCATTCCTCCGCACATGAAGAGTTAGGGTAGTGTAATTCTAAGCCGGCACCACACGCCTCCAACAAATATCCAGAAAAACATAATGGATCACTATTAAACACATAAAAACACTGGTATGCAAAACTAAGTAGGTATCTACGACACTTTTCAAATTTAATTTTTGGTTCAGATGCATGAAAATTTAGTTAATTAATCTCCACTACACCAAAACTCTCAAACTTTGTTTATTTTCGTTACGCTTCCGCACCCAAGAACGTGTCGAAAAGAAATGGCCGAAGTCCTTGTATTCAGTTTAAATCACGGAGTTTAAATAATGTACATGACAACACTTTACCTTTTTCTTGATTATTCTGAATATGTTAGTTGATTGCAATATTAATTGCTAATTTACTTGATTATTTGAAACCCGCAGAATCGGTTGTGTCTAAAATTAGATAAGTTGTCTCGTCAGTTTATAAATTGCAAACTTATCTATTTTCAAACAAGAAGAGAATGGGTTACTTTTACTGAGGAACTCACTTGAAATTAACCAAGTACTCAGCTAGTACAACCTAGACTAAACAGCAAAACTCGCTTGTTTACTATTAACCGTGCTTGAATGTACGTTTTAAATAAGTCGTATTTATAAGTAGCAGAAAAAAAATTAACCAAGCCAAAATGGTACTTTGCTAGAGCTCCGTTTTTTCCGTGTAGTGGGATCGTTAAAAAGATGTTGTAAACTAAAGCACTTGAATAAATTAAGCAATCTGTCGGCGAGGGGATTTGCTAAAATATCTATATTAAAGTCGCCGCAAACAATGATATCCTTCCTACATGTAAATATCTTCAGTAAAACTTCTTCCATAGTACATTCAAAAGCAACCTGATCTGCGTTAGGAGGGCGGTATACACACACTATGATATGTCGCTCCAGTTCCACACAAGAAAGTTCAATAGTCCTCTCAATAGTGAGTTTTACAATATCTTTTCTTTCTTTACATTTAAGACTATTTTTTACTAAAATCAGAGAGCCACCACGTATTGCAGCTTTTCTTTTATATGAACTTACAAAACAATAGTTATTATAAAAGGGAAGTAACTGATTCTTTACAATCCAGTGTTCTGTTATACACATAACATCTACATTTAAATGATTCATAAATAATTCTAATTCTAGGATTTTGCTGGGTAAGCCTTGTATATTCTGATGGACTATGTGAAATATGGCTTTTTGCTTTCCCATTGTCGTCGCGGTCAGTTTAAATTTGAGTTTACTGACACTGTAGCTTTAATGCCCTCATTAGTACTATTACTAACTACATGTACAGGCTCGTCAGGTAACTGCGTTATACTACTTATAACGGGATCAAAAATATTGTATGCTAATAATTTAGCAATTATCTTTTTACATTGGTGGGTTAGGTCCACTGTGTCCCTAGTCAAAATAGTTTTACTAATAAAATTATTAGTATCAAAAAATAATACATCATTATGACGACATGTCATGTTGTAAATCAGCATGTTATTTTTAAATAAATTATCATTTTGTTTAAGTGTCAGTGACTTTGAGTAGGGGAACGAGCAAATAATCAGTTTCCCCAGTCCATTCTCTAACTTTCCTAAAAGAACTTCAACAAGCCTAAGCAATTGTGACCGTTTTACACAAGTTTCACCTAGCTGAACTATTAAAGTGGTGCTTTGGTTTAGGGAGTTATCTTTCTGTATATAATCGGTAATTCTATTTATATTAGAATGTGGATAACAATTATTTACAACATTTTGTACAAGTAGGTCCCGCAGTTTTAGACCCATCCCTGCACCCAACTTATCTGAATATATAACAGTCCTCCTAGTATTTTGATTGTTTAAAACTAAATCTAAATCCTTAACTGAAGATGGTGCAGCTTGAACTGGACCCTCATTGAGTAGAATCGGTGCTTTATAGCTACCACAGTGGGCCCCGTGCGAAGGCAATGGCGGCGCCGCCAGGAACGCGGATGGAGACTTCAGCGGTGATGGGGGCACAAACTTCACAGCATCTTCAGTTAAACTGTTGCAGCATATGGTGGCCATCTTGAGATCAGTTTGTGTGCAATTATGCCGTACTTCAACACATGTACTCTCAGTATTTACAGCACAGTCTTTCATTTGATTGATACAGTGTATTGGAGCCATCTCCGGATCTGTTTGAGTGCTGTAATGCCGCGCTTCAACATATGTACTTTCATTATTTAAAATGTCCTGCATTTTGAGATAGCGGTCATCTGCATCTTTTTGGGCTTGTTTATATTTATCGGATACATCATGAAGTGCCCTCTTTAAACTTGCAATTTTCTCTTCCATATAATCTAAATCCTTAGTGTTACGTCCTATTAAATTATAACAGGAGTCCAATTCTACTTGCAAGTTACACTTACATTTTTCCTTGCTCAATTTAACTTTGTTGAGAAGTAGTTTTTGGTTCTTAATTTTCTTCTCAGACTTGCTTATGAATTTTCTTAATTTAATATATTTTTTTATTTTACTGCT